>VWZI01012350.1:462973-492910 GCA_013396835.1 Psilopogon haemacephalus | reverse complement strand
AAAAAAAAAAAAAAAAAACACAAAAACAAACAAACAAAAAAAAAACCACAAAGAGGAAGAGGGAAAATTAAGTAGAAGAGTGAAAAGCAAAAAAGAGGAGAGACAGAGAAGAAAAATGTGTATGATGACAGGAAAAGGTGGACAAGGAGTGAGTTGAAAGGAGGACTGAAGAAGTAGATGGAACGGGAGAAAGACACACAGATTGAATTCACAATGTGAAAATATGCTATTTCTTAAAGCAGACATTTTTAACAGAGAGACCAGAAAGACTTTTGTTGTTGTTGTTGTCCTGAAGTGACTTCTCCCACTAGCTAAGATCTCATTTTATGGCAAGTAGAGAAGCCTGCCTAATTGGTCCCTTGTTTAAGAATGGGAATATTGAGCAGAGCCTGCTCCTTCCGAAGTAGGATCTTGTCCAATTTGTGGTCTTAGCAGATGTGTTCTCTTCAGGGTTCCACTGTAATGATAAATTGAAACATTTGAATACTGCATTCCCAGGTCTGGGCATCCAGTTTTGTGAGTGGGGAACAGAGGATCTGATCAAGTTTCCTTCTAAAATGACAAATTGTACTTTCCAGAAACATGACTTAGTCCCATTTGCAATACTAACAGTTGTGGAGGTCTAGAATTGGAGGTCTAGAATTGGTCAGGTGAAGAAGTTTATACCAAGGTCAATTGAGTCCAAAGGACTCAGGTCTTGAAGTCAAGATTTCCGTCAAGAATGAAAGTCTCAAAGTGTACCTTCAGTCAGAAACACTGAAGACTAAGGTGACACTTAAAAAACACTTTATTAATAATTAATAAGTGATTAATGAAAATTACTTTTTAGCTGATAAATTGCTTGAAGACATATTAGAGCATGTTTCAGAAAGACGTGGATAAATATTTTTATGCATTCGCATTTATAAATGCTTAGTAATGGGCTCTCAACTTTCAGGTGCCTTGGCGTCATTTATCCCCATCATCCTGGGGATCATCATCCTATAGAGACATCTTATGATAATTTATTTTCAGAATTTGTTCCTATTAATCATGAATTAATTATTATTAAGAAAACATTTGTGCACACGCATTTTAATATGAAATCTTGTTTGGCTGTTTTTTTTTTCTTTTCTAAGAGCATGGAGGAACACTCAACTTACACAGCTTGTCACGTTATTGTAGAGCAAGGCAGGTGGCATTCTGACTTGTGCGAAACGGTAGCTCCTTAGACTACCTCAATTTGCTCTAGCTAAAGACTGAGCCTAGCCTGCTCTGTCCTTGATGAATTGTGTCCTACAGTGCAAAGAGATAGTGTACAGGCATATGAGTGCACTGCTTCCTGTGCTGAGCAGCATTGCCATTTCTGTAGTGTCTGGACATTACAGGATGGAAATTCATTACTAAAATCTGTTCTGTGAATCAGACCAGTGCATTTTCCTTTGATCTGGTATGTGTAAAAAGAAGACACAGATGTACAGAAGTCCTGATCTCAGATTTTTTTTTGGCATCTACTGAAATTAATAAGCTTGCAACATAAAAATAGATAATATTTTCCTTGCAGATCAGTCCCACACTGATCCTTCGCCCATTGGGTCTTTCTACTGGAAGGTCAGATTTTTCTGTCATTATAAAGAGACAAGAAGATCCTTTACAATGGGCGTTGGTAGAATCTGTTCCTCTATGAAAGTCAGAACGGCGTGAAGGCTACTGTTATTTATATCTGCCTTAAGGATTGACAAGTTAAAGGGAAGCCTAAAGAAGTAATGAGGATGGCTACAAACTGGATTCCAAATCATAGAACAAATTTGTGGATCCTGACTTTTTTTTTCCACTGAGTGACAATAGAAAACCAGAAATGACTGCCTGACTGGTGGTTTTCAGAGTTCGGAATCTGTTGCTTTTGAGATCCATCAACATAAATCTGAGCAACAGGACATTAAATGATTAACCTGTGAAGAGGAAGCACTGGAGATAACAGTCGCTCTATATTTTGATCTGCTATTCAGTAAATGTCTTGGTGATGTCTGCTCTGTGCTAAGTAAATGAGGTAAATTACAGATAAAAGGTATTTCAAATAAGAAATTACTTTAAATAAGGACATGACTTTATTCACTGTATTTTAAATGCTGTGAAAGGATAAGATTCCAAAACACATTCACTTTCCAAGAAAGTTTTTTAAAAAGATGCATTCTGTGGAAAGTGAAAAAAAAAATCAACAACCTATTTTCTTATAGTATTTCATCTTACAATTACTTTCTCTCATACCTGCCATGCTGCAGATGGAACTTCCTGTGCCAGTTGGTTCAAAGCTACTGAGGGGAGAGGAAGAAAGAGTTGTTATAGACATTAAGAAACAGAACAATCTCAAAATCACTCAATTTTGGGGTTCTTTTTTTAGGAAAATAAACTAAAAGTAATTTTTAAATTAAGTCAAAATTTCCTATGTCTGTCCCTGTGCAGAGCTCTGGGACAGCAGAGCACTATGCAGGACACAGTAGCACTGTGACTCCTGAATTGAATTTGTTATGCCTGCTCATGGTCAGATTGTGCTCAATTTTTATGTCTCTTGCAGCACACATGTTAACCAGAAGCATTTCTCACAGACAATGAATTTTCCATGACAAAGTCTGGAATATGCACACCACAGTGACTTGCTGAATTCATGGTTATGAATGTTCCTACTGGAAACACAGTACTGCAGAAGATATGCTCTTCCAGGCATAGAACAGAAACAATTTATCTGCCTGCCTAAGTGCTTTTACTCCCTGTGTCAGACTGCAGAGTACCTCTTGATCGTACTTTGACTTACTGCCTCAAAAACTCTGGAAAAGCAGGAAAATATTAAGTCTGTGTCCAGGTGATGGGAATTACAGACAGGAAAAGCAACGTGGCTGAGATGGGATTGAACTAAGGTATAAAACTGAGTATTCATCCTTGCAGCTAAAGTCGTTGTCTTATCAAAACCACCCACTCTCAATGGGTACTGAGTGTCTTGCCTTACTGATGAATAGCTGCAACCCAGCTGTAGTGTATGAAATGTCTTGTCTATGTTCCTTTGTTAATAGCGCTTAATAAAATAGAGTCAGTGGCTACTCAAGAATAATTTGGCAATGGCATATGTAACAGACCCAAAAAAAATAGAATCTGAAAAGCTTCTTAGTCTTTCCTCAATTCTGCAGTTGTAACTGATTTTTTAAATTATACCAGCATTACAGGACACAGTGTTACTTTGAGCATAGAGAAAAAAATCTAAGAGAAAAGAAATCTGGATTCTGCTCTCATATTATTTCCATCAGGCATTCTGTATGACTTGGGTTCTTCATTTTAACTCTCTCTACTGATAAAATTAAGGTGATTCGGGAAAAATTACTAAAAATTACTTCACATAGAAGTTGTATAAGGCTTATATGTACTTAATCTCACTCATCCAGAGCTGTTATGAAAGGATAAGGAAAAGGCAGTCACACAAAGGTAAATAAATGCACGTAGTGTATACATGTGGAAGGCACATGAGACTAGAGTTTGTTTCAGTGCAGGAGCAGCAAAGAGCAAGTGTGGATTATGAGACAAGAGCTGGAAATTTAGAGGTCTCTTACAGTCATACAGCTCAGTTAGGTCAGGGCTGCTGGCACTGTAATCCCTTCCATAGAGTAGCCATCACAAATTCCCTCTCTGGGTGAACACTTCAAGCATATGGTTTGAACTTACCTCTTCCCTCCTGCTTCACAGGGGCTGATGTGTGCCCCAGTCCAACACTACCTGAATACCAAATGCCAGAAAACCTTTGCATTTTTTATAAGATGCTTCAGGTATAGCTAGCACTATGTCATATCTCTGCATGTATTATGAGAAAAGAAGCAGAGACACAGGTGATTACAAATAGATTCAGATATATAACTTTCTATTCAATTCCATGAGTCCTGGTTCTCTTTAATATTTAGTTATTTCCAAATAAACTAAAATGACAGCAGAGTATCTCCTGCCGAGTCTTTAAAATATATACATTCTATACAGATAGCTCCTTATTTCTTTCCCTCCATGTATCATGAAACTGACACTGCGTCTACTGCTCTGTAAATGTGTAAATGGTAGCTACTCTTTACTGGTGGTGGAAAGGTGGAAATGTTTTTCTTTGGAAGAAGGGAGGGAAAAGAAAGAGGAGGACTATCTGTATGTCTACTGGGTCAGTAATGCATGGTTGCAGGTTTTAAAGCAGAAACTATTTCCTCAGAGTCTTCGAGGTATGTTCCTTGACAGACTCCTACATCCATGAAAATGTTTGCTTAAATTCTTCTTTGAAGCCCTAGTCTTCCTTCCCTTTACTGAGTATAGAATATCTAAATAGAAGTTATGTACCCTGATATCTTTGCAGATCACTCAAGATTTTCCTTTTCCAGAGCATTAATCTTATACATGTGATCTTATTACAGGTCATGGGTGCAGAATTTTCTGAGGAGCACAAAAATGTACAAAGGGACTATTCTACTAAGGCACATCTCAAGAGCAATAGCCAGTGCACAGCATCATTACCTGGTAATACACCTATCACAAGAGCTCCTCCATGCAAGGAGACAGGCTAGGAGATACACCACCTTCTTGTTCTGTAGCACATTGCACAGACACATAGTCCAGTAGGCTGTAAATGACTCTACCATAGAGTACATGGGTACACTTAGCAGAAAAGGATTTGTGGCACTTTGGAGTATAGGCAGAATGCTGCATGCAGTAGAAGAGCACTCATTACAAATGAGACATCTTTTCAGAATCTGGGGATGGATGTACTTCATACAGCCTGCAGGACCCTCCTAAATCAAAGGCATATGGGCTACAAACCTGGAATACTGCAACTCCATTTATGTAGATAGGTATAACTAATAGTGGAGAAACAGCATACAGATAAAAGGTTCCCAAATAACCAAGTCCACAATGAGACATCAATCAATATGGAAAATCACTCCTTGGAGGAGACACAATCAAGACCCACCTGTTCAATGATGTAAAAGTGAATGCTTAGAAGAAGCATGAAAGAAACTAATATAGCATGGAGTGATGCCTCTTAGCTGCATTAACCCATCTCAGGGCTCTGGTAATCACTAAACTAAACAGTGTCCAAAACCTTTTCTGTCTGAGGTGGGTCATAGAGTAAAATTCTTTCAAATCATCAAGAAATGCTGCTTTACAATTTAAAGATTAACCTTAAGCATGATTTCCCAGGGACAGAGTTTGAGGCCCCATCCCTTGAGATACTCGAGGTGAGGCGCAGTGGGGCTCTGGGCAGCCAGGTCTAGCTGAGGATGCCCCTGCTTCTTGCAGAGGTATTTGGACTAGATGACCCTTCCAAACCAGACCATTCTATGATTCTATCATTTTACAACTGCATCTCACTTTTAAAACTGGCCCTACAGGAGGCTTGATTTTTTTCATGCAAGTATATATTCAGAGTCCTGACAGAGCCTCTCAGCTTCTAATAAAAGCCTATGGTTGCCAAATATAATTAAGTGCATTCAGGTAATAGAAAAATGTTTTGCAGAGGAAGGTACTCTAAAAAGAAGCTGGAAGAAGCCACTCTGCCTTGCAGCAGAAGCTGGAGTGGCTTGTTTTATCTGGGCTCTGATGGTGTATTTCTGCTTTCAAAAGACTTTTCTCATCACTCACCTTTGTCTATTCATTATGGAAGCTCTGGTTATAATTAAACTCTTCTTTTAACAAGATACTAAGTCCAGACTTCAAGAAATAGTCATCAGAGATTTCCATCTGTGTTAGAGGATGTTCGCTTTCATTCAGCTGCCTCTTCACTCCACCTGCTCTGGACAAGAGGTGTCTTTTGGTAATCTTCAATGGATTCACAAGGAAACTTCCTCTTTCTCTGGCTACATATACTTGTAGCCTCATTGCAGCTGGGAACCATGAAGATTGCATGAAGATTGTTGTTTCTGGCATTGGTGTTGAGGCAGAAACCTGATGGATGGTCAGAGAAGAGCTCAGTATCTGGTGGTCTCGTGGGCTTAAGCCTTTCAATATGCTCATCATGAAGTGTGTGCAAAAGCTTTCAAACCAAGCAGGTCTCTAATATTTCTGTACTGAAACCCGGTTTTCTGATTAAAGGCAACGCTGAGGGGCAGCCTTACTGAAAGTAGTTTTCCAGGCATGTACTGCCTGGTTGCATTTGGGAAGGTGTCCAGCAATGCTGGGGGAGTGCAAACAGTACAACTATTAGCCCTTTTCCCTGGAAGCCAAATATGCTAATCCTTCTGCTAGCCTTGTCCATCATGGAGTTGGCAGTAATGCTCCCAACGGCTTGTGTACAAAACACCTGATCCTCAGCTGGGGACAAAAACAAACAACAGAATAACTCCACTGAGTTCCACAGAGCTCTGCTATTTTATGCCAAATGGGCATTTACATCAAGGCATCTTGGGATGCTTGAGAGAGGCTGGAAGTCATTGTCTTTATTCAGGATATTTACCCATTTGCAAGGATAAGCAGTCCTGTCTTTGTCAGAATAAATGTATCACACTGCAGCATTGTCATCCATTGTAAAAGACAGGGGTCTTATTGCTTTGACCAGAGTGGGTTAGACTATGTATCCATATACCAGGCTAAACAACAACAGTTTCTCTCAGCGTCCACATGCTGTATATATATGCCACTGTGGGTGGGGGGAACTTCTCTATGGAAAAGGAGAGCTTCTCATACTCTGTAGAGAGAAAGGTTAGTAAGATGAGAGAAAGTTCATGTAAATAAATGGTGCTTCTAGCTCTATTGCCAAATGTCTAGAGGACAGGCTAATCTGCCTCTTCTTTTGGCAATCTGTGATTCTTTGCTTCTGCATCATTCCCTTTAAAAACACTTCTCACATTGATTTCATAGATATCTTAATGTTTTTGTGGACCGATTTATAGTTTTGGTCCCTACAATATTCTGTTGCAAATAAAATACACATTGTGTAAATAAGCAAGAAAAATAAAAACAAAACAAAAACCAACAACCAACCAAACAAAAAAACCTTACTGATTTAATTTTTTTTCCCCCCCAGATATTTTAACCTTCCTCTTCTTCTTCTTTTTAATTTTATTTGTTTTAATTACTGGTCTTATTTCAGCTGATGTATCTATAACATTTCATCTTCCCCATTCTATAGAATCTATTTCTTTCCCTTGATCCTGAGGGCCATGTTCTGCTCTGACCTTTCTAAATATACTTCATTCTTTTTTCCAACCTTCTGGTGAATTCCATACAATGTCACAGGAGATAGAGCCAACCTTCTCTCAGGATCAGGAGTTTGAGATTTCTTATTTATTTATTTANCAAACAAAAAGCCCAAGAAAAAACAAACAAACAAAAAAAAAAAGCCCACCTCAACTTCTATCTTGAATGGATGGGTGTTATTGCTGTCAGGCTAAAGCTGAATGCACAGCTCCAGGGCATCGCTCCAATATTTCAGTTCTTCAGCTAGGTGATACTTCTCGAGTGTTTGCACAAGAGATGCATCACGGAGTGGGGGAAGGAGGGGAGGAGAGGGAAGAGTCTGTCAGCAAGAGGCCCCATGCTAATCTTCTCCTTCAAGACGGGGCCCTTTCGGAAACCTGTTTTAATATTCATGGTCTTTAGGTAAATAGTCTCTGAGTCAGGCTGTCAGTTTCTGCAAATGTGGCTGTCTTGCTGAAGCTACTGCACATTTATCAGTGAGTAAACAGTGACAGGAGTAGGGGGATTAGAGAATTAAATTAGTGTGTAACCACTCTCCTTCTCAAGTTTTTGGCATTGCCCCATGTGTGTTTTGTTCCAAGAAGTTTTTTTGTGTTGTTTTTTAAAAAAAATCTCTGTCTCTTCTTCTCTTTCTCCGTCTCTCACACATACTCCTGTCACATTTATTCTAAATCTCTGAAATTTTCCTCATTCTCTCTTTTTTTTTTTTAAATTGTGGTTTCCTTTCTATTTATTTATTTCCCCATCAAAATGAGATCTTTAAAATCCCAACAAAATAGACTGCAGGAAAAGACCAAGAGGTGTTTGTTGACCGTCTCTACCCTTTTCCACCTGAACCTTTGAAGTTTCTCTGGCTGGGTTTCCCAATTGACAGCTCTGTTCCAGTGAGAAGAGCTGGCATTTCCCATCTGCACTAGCCTTATTTTTTCCTCTATTCTTTCCCTTCCCTCCCCACTCCCTACAGGGCATGACATAGACTCTGCCACCTGCCTTGCACTCATCAGGTTATAAGCCAAATATGCAAGAGCCTTGGCAGTGCCATGTTCTTGACATCCTTTGTTGCCATCCCCTGACACTGAAACACAGACATGCGGTGGTCACCCCTTCCCCCATCCCATCTGTGAAAGGAAGAGACGATTTTCTCTCTTCTGGCAACTGAAGCCAGACCGATTGCAAAGGATGCCAATTAGGCCTCAGAGACACTAACCAGGTCATATCCATTGAATTGCCCACTCTGCCTTTCTGGCACATCGGTGCTCATGTGGGTGCTAAAGACCCCTGGGGAAAATGCACTCCTGATGTTTAAGGAGTGAGAGTCTGATTAGTTAGTGTCCAAAGGCACAGTGAACAATTTAGGGTGTCAGCATCACAGGTAGCACTTATATCGGTCCCATAACGTCTGTCCCTGTGTCGCAGCACAAACACAGCATATGTTGAACATCCTCTTCTGTTTGCCATATCAGAGCCAGTCTATTGGGAGCACCCTGGACATGGCACCAATTTCCAGGCTCTCTTCCCAGTTCAGAGCAGAAAAAAAAAAGTGGGAAGGAAGGAGAAAATCAACTGCTTCCCCATGTATCTCCTTGCCTTGCGTTAGGCTGATATCCACTGGCATGTACACTGCTACAGATGGGACAACAGTATCTTGTTGTGTATCCAGCCTACAGAGTTTGACTTGTATTTGCGTCTGCTAAGTTCAGCCAGGTTCACCGAGGTGGGTGGCAGTGAGCCAGTGCTGTAGCTCTTCGGATTTATTATTAACACTCAGCTTAAATCAATGCAGTCTCCTCTTGCACACTTCATAGTAAGTTTTCCCAGGCAAAGTTATTTTTATAAAGCAGAAACTCTTCCCCATTCTTTGACAGCTCTTACTTTAAATTTGGGAACTGACCATGCTAGGACTGCTCTTGCATGCAAGTCATATGGACTAAACCCTGCAAAAGCCATTGCATACGGTAGTTTGTACGATCTGCCCTTTAGCTGTAATGGCTGGGCCATTTTATGTCTTTTTGGAGGGCTGTAGTGGCAGATGGGGCAGTTAAATTTGGTGCTGATGGGCAGAGGAGAGAAGCTACCACAGGTTTCCACAGGGCCCCTGAAGTCCTTTACAAGTGGTAGGATGGGATGAACTTATTCATCTACCCCCACTTACCCCATAAATATAAACCATTTAAAAATTGCTGGTGGACGATGCTGTAGGGAGAAGACATAGATGGAATAAGACAAGCACAGAAAAGATAAATAGGGTTGATTCGGCATTTTCATCCTGGAAACACCTACCAAAGTGTTAAGAGCTGTTTAGCAATCCACTGAGCTAGGAAAAAATCCCATTTTTGCAAATGTTGACTGTGTGGACATGACTGTGACATTCCTACACCCCCCTTTCCATCACCATCAGTCTCCTGCAGGGCAGGTCATCACTGAGGGGGTGTGAAAGATAGTCCCACAGATGGCTTGAGTTCAGAGTCTGTAGGAATTATGTCAATGGAAGAAATAAAGTAAAATAAAGCTAAATAAAATTAGATAAAGTGGAAGTTGCCCATGAAGCCCTCTCCCCCAACATCCTCACTCACACACATTACCCTTATAATGACATCCACTTTTAAGGGCTTTACCATTTGGATATTCCACAGGAGATGGAGAATGCAGCTGCTGGCCCCAAGTAAGCTTCCAGGCCAAACAAATGGACCTGCTGTGTGGTGTAAAGGCCTCTAAACTGTGTGTGTGCTCACTACCCTGGCTATGCTCCTCCTCGTGGCACATGGCACATGTCGCTAACAGCAAACATGCATAGATACCATCCAGCTGGGTTGGGAACAAGACCAGATGCTCCTATTAAAAAAGCCACAAGATTCAGTGCCCCAGTGCCCTGTTCAAAGGGAAAGTCCAAAGCGGCTTGTACAAACAGAGCCTCTTTTCCTTCTGTCACTTCCTTCTCCTTGGGGTTAAGCACCATAATCAGCCATCCCTAAAGATATTTCTGCTTAGTTTCATGCTTTGTGGTACATTGTTTATTTTCAAGGATTTGTCTACCTGTTTGTCACAGCTGAAGTTGCTGCCAGGACTTCTCATGCTTATGGTTGTTTTGATGGACCTTCAGATTTCTGAAAATGTCCTGGATGAGGAAGGTTGGAATATTTTAAATCACAGGTTTTTCCCACTTTTAAAATTGTGGGTGAAAATTTGAACCTCAACTATAGGCTAAACACAAAACAAGAATTTTCAATGCTATCAGAAGGAAATGTTTTATTCATTGTCACAAGGAAGTATCACTCCATGGGTGTTTTGGGACAAGAAACTGAGATCAGGTGCACAGTGTGTCATCCCAGAAGACATCCTGCATTTCTCATGATCTCCCCTGGGCTTTCTAGGGAAGGACTGTGTCAACAAGACAGTGTTTATTCTTTCTGTATCCACTCCCATAGTGGCTCTAGGGAGGAGTTAAAAATTCCCCAAGCTCCAGATCTCCCAAGACAGTATGGTCTCAGAGAGTCTGTTTTCCTCTCATTAATGACTAGCCTTGCTAGACTGGGAGGGAAAAAGATTGGAAGGATGCTCTGTAAGCTAGCACACACCCAATCAGGATTGACCTCTGCCCTCAAATGTGGGCTGAATGTGCAGTCAACAGTTCTTCATTTGAAGTTCTTAACTTTCCTTAGGTCAAAGTGGAAGAGGAGGGCAGAAGAGTAGAGAAACAGAGCACTGCTTCCCATCATGTGTATAACATTTGTTCTTCCATCCCAGTGCTTCTGGAGCAAGCAGCAAAGAGAAAATAGCAGAAAGGCTTTTCTTTGCAAATCATGATTTCTTTTGGAGATGGGAGGAGATAAATTCCTATCTTTGTCTATCCTCAGAAATTTCCTTGCAGCTGCTGGTTATCTGAAAGTTAACCACAGCCAAGCCAATCAGCCACTAAAACAAAACCAAAATGAAAAAGACTGTGTGCAGTGCTACAACCTGAAAAATAGCCTGGGATGTTGTTGTAGCCCAGGGATGGCTCTTAATGTGATACACTGGAGAGAAAACAGACCTCTGGCATAACCAGCAATATGATTAAGGGGTTTCTTTGCTTCCAGTAATGTAATATTCCAGTCTAACACATGCAGGATTAATCAGCCTCTTCCTGTAGACTGGGAGTGGGGCATGTGTGAGAAGTTACAGTCCTCGTTTAAAACCAACTGCAGAGAACTTTGCATGATTTTTGCTCATTCTTCTCATCTGTAAAATGCCACTTTGGTGGTTTATATCAGTTGTAACAGCACTAGATAATGTTTTCTAAGCCCAACTGGCCCTTATTTAGAGATCAGAAGGTAATGAAGACACAATGGAATGATATTGATATGGCTGCTGAAAAATTTCAGAGCTGGATTGCAATTTGCTAGAGTAGGGGCCCCAGAGAGGGGATAATGGTAGGTTAACCCTTTCCTTTTCCTGCTTCTTCTCACCCCAGCCACCCTCCAGTTCATAGCACTCAGAGTGAGGTAGTGAGAAATTTGCTTGTGATGCTGCAAAGAGATTGCAAGATCTGCCTTGGCTTTTGGCTTTTTGTTATTTTACCATGTGAAACCAAGGCCAATCTGAAAGTAATGTCCCCTGTATCAAAGCTGAACTTTTTGGGTACACCAGGCCATCTTGAATTGTTTTAATATTCACTTAACTTCCTGAGTCACTTGAGAGGGCAAAATGACCACCCTTGTAAAGCAAGGACTTCAGTTCTCAGGCTGATTGGATTAACAGGAGCAACTGGATTAGCCATTAATGAGTAGTTGCCACTTGAGCTGTTGTATACCTCACCAAGTTACTAAACCATCATCATCTGTCCTCTACTCACTTTCATCTGCTTAAGATATGTTTACACTCTAAAACACATTTTAGCGAAACCTACTGATTTTGGAGGTGTAAAGATAAATGTGGGTGCAAAACTCTGTGCAGCTATAGAATGGTGCAGAAGACTGTACAGAATTGCAGGCTAAATTAAAGCCTTGGAACAAAAAGTTAAACTGGAGCATGACATTGATTACTGCTGTGTATTGGACATTAATATGTTAGGAAGGAAACAATGTAATACACAGGAACTAGCACGTTTCCTGAAGTTCTGGGGTTTGGGGAATCCTTTGGATTTTTTAATTTGATTTCTCAGAAGCTACATGAAGCTGCCTAACCTCATCTTTCCTGTAATTCAGCTCATTCTGACACTGATTCAATTGGGGTGGGGGGAAGGAAAAACAAAATGGAGAAAAACTTTCCTCTATCATTCCTCCAACTAAAGGGGGAAAACACCTTTTTTTTTTTTTTCCACAGTTTCAATATATTTTTCACTGTGATTCATTTTCACCATGCTAGATTTTACTCTTTTACCCTCTTCCCAAACTCAACAGCTTTAGTGACTGAAGTGAAATATTTAAGTACATGATGTTTTAGTGCCTTTGAAATCAAATAAAAAAAAAAACCAACAAAACAAGCTGAACAACAACAAAAAAAAAAAAAAGATAAAAAAACCCCAACAGCTACAAAAAACCAAATACATACAGGAAAAAAAATATAAAAAGGGAAAAACCTCCTCTGTGAGGAGTTATGTAACATAACAAGACCATTCTGAGCACCATTCTTAATCACTATTTATTTGGGGGGAAAAAGGGTCTTTGTTTGTGGGGTTTTGCTCATTTGTCTATTCTGATGATTTCTGTGCTGGCTCCATGTAATTCCCCTATTCTCTCCTTTTCTTCATGACAAAAGCTCCATGAGAATCTTGAATTTGTGCATGTGTAGATACCAAGTGATCAGGAGAAATATTAAGGTAGACAAATGAAGAAAGATTGCATCAGCTTCCAGGAAAAAAAAATGCTGTCCTCTCATCTGCTGTCTGAAATGAAGGACTACAGCTATAGCAAAGCATCTCACAAGGCGAACAGGTGGCTAATGTGTTGGCTGGACCAAAAAGAGTGTGTAGGAAGTGTTGCAGGCCTGGTTATAATTATTTCTTGCTCTTTCCTGCTTACCCTGTTTTACTTTTGTATGGCTTCATTTTCCAACCTTTCCTTTACTGCTCAGCCTTGCACATTTATTTGGACCTAAAATGCAGAACTTGTTAATGTAATCCAACTTACAAACACATGGACGCTAGAAAGTTAATGAAATGCTCCCTGGGGATCTTGGTGCTCAGTTGCTTTGTCATCTTGCACCCCTAACTAATCTCTCCCACTACTTCTTAAACAAAAGGAAAAATGTCACATTTCAGTCATTTTTTTTCCTTATCAAATTAATGCACAGATTCTAGATTCACATGATTGTGGTGCTAAGGAGGAGACCTTTGGTACAAAGAGATAAGAGTTTGGCCCATATTGAGGGGAGCAAGGGAGGGAAGATAAGGTCAGGAGGGGGAACTGAGCATAAATACCATGGTTACTGTTTCTGAAGCACTATTTGCCCAGATTAATACAATTTGTGAAATGACAATCCCTGTGGTGGCTTTGTCCCTGCAAACGTTTGCTTTTCGGATTAAGCCTCATTTGATTTTATTTTCTATTTTCCTCTCTGAGAGCCCTATGCCCATCTCTGAGTCTTGCTGATGGACAAGGGAACTCTTTGTGCTGCTTCTTCCTCACTGAGGTGGAACAGGGAGAATTGCATTTCTTTTCTTCTCCTCCGTCTGTCCTGGAAGAGAAGAACAGTTGGAGGGGGATGGGGACAGACCTATTCTTATACAGATTTCAATGGCCTTTAGGGTCTTTTCTAGGTTGTAGGAATCTGAATAAAGGACCCTTACATCTATTGAATTTCTTTTACCTTTTTACTGTATGAATATATATATATATATACACACACTACATATAAGTATTTAAAAGAAACATTTTTATGAAACATAACTACATTTTAATCTCATTCTGACAAAGTTAGATGTTGCATATTTTTCTTGCAAAGCAGCAGTCCAAATGAATTCCTATGCCCTTCTCATATACCACTGTGTTTATAAGATCTCCTTCTTATCCTCCCTTTCCTAAACAAATTCCTAGCCTGGACATTATGCAGTATTGTGAAATTAGTTCATCCCTAAGTATCCCTCATCCATCTCTATGCTTTTTTTTCCTCTTCATCTTTTGAATGTCTCAAATCTAACACCATTTAAAATCAGTCCTTATCCTCCTATTCATCTTGTTCTCCTGACTATCTAGATTCATCTTAGGGTCCTTTCCAATCTGGCTACCTTGTTTTCAGGCTGGAAACCCTACAGTAGTTAGTAAGAGAATCTCAGTATGGTGGGATAACTAAAGGGGGTTGCAGCCCTAACATTCACAGGATTACGGATTGGAAGTGACCTCTATAGATCTTCATACCTAACCCACCTGCCAGAGTAGGACCATATAATCTAGTGCAGGTCACACAGGAACACATCCAGACAGGTCTTGAAAGTCTCCAGAGAAGAAGACTCCACAATCTCCTAATGGGAGTTTATTCCAGTGCTCTGTGACCCTTAGAACCTCACAGTGAAGAAGTTCTCATGTTGAGGCAGAACTTCCTGTGCTCCTGTTTACATCCACTGCCCCTTGGCCTATCACACTGCACTAGTGAACATAGACTGTCCCTGCCTTCTTGACGCCCAGCCCTCATATATTTATAGACATTTATTAGATCTCCTCTCAGTCTTCTCCTCTCCAGACTAATAAACCATGAATGCAGTATTCAAGATGGGGGCCTCATTAGGTCAGAGTAGAGGGGAAGAAGAACCTCCTTCAGTCTACTGGACACACTCTTATTAATGCTCCCCAGAATCCCACTGGCCTTCTTGCTGTTCCATGGATAGCTTGTTGTCCAGTAGGACTCCCAGGTCCTTCTCCATGGGGCTGCTCGATAGCAGATTACCTCCCAACCTGTGCTGGTGCAGTATATTTTTCCCTCCCAGGTGCAGGACTCTGCACGTATCCTTATTTAAGCTCATTAGGTTGCCCCCTGCCCAGCTCTCCAGTATGTCCAAGTCTTGCTGAATGAACACAGAGCTTTCAGGTGTATCAGCCAAGCCTCAGTTTCATATCACCAGCAAACTTCCTGAGAAGATACTCTATACTGTCATCAATATCATTGATAAAGGTGATTGTGTTGTTTTGCATGTATTAGAGGGGAAGAGATACATAATAAGACATCTAATTCCTCCCCAAGTAGATCTTCCTCTATGAAAGACTTCAGGGACACTTTCCTTTTACCTTAGTTTTACCTATGCCTGGAGGGTGATACACATCCCTATCTGTACTGTTTTGCAGAGTTGTCTCAGACATCATACTGTTCGCCCTGAACCTCTGGCCTAGAGAGACTGTTGGGAGCTGGCATCGAGGGCACAGGGCTCAGATGCAGAGAGGAGAGAGCCAGGCTGTGATTTCTGCCCCATTAACTCCCCACTTCCTGCAGTTAGAATTTTTGTATAGGAGAGGATGGTGTGTGCCTGTGCAGGGTGCAGGATGAGGAGAACATCTGGATCCTTCTGCCTCTCCAGTGGTATTGCTTTGAACAATGTAACCAGGTAAATGCCTTGATAGACTAGTCCACAATGCTAAGATAGCATTACTAATTTGATTATGTTGCTGTGACATTATTAACCCACTCAACCATTCTTTGGATACTGCTCTGCATCCTGAACTTGCACTACTTCTGCTTTCCAATGACAGAAAAAGGGTTATTTTCTCCTAATCTATTGTTCTACACAACTTCTACTTTACAAAATAATTTCTCATAATTGTTAACTTTCCTAACAGCTAGCTAGCTCTCTGCCTTTTTCTTTTATATTCTGCCTGTCTGCCTCTATCTAGCTTTCTCTGCCTGTCTAATCATACTGTCTTCTGTAATAATTGCTTAAAACATTTTTTTTTATTTTGTAACAATATATATATAGGCTATGTTCCTGAAGAACAGCCCAGCCTCTCTTCCACGCTAGTGAAAATATATATATATATATATATATATATATATTTGAATGTATTTTATATTAAATCAGCATTGGATAAAAGGAAAGGAATTATGTTTCCCACTCAAAGGTGTGCTTTCTAATCTCTGAGCTGTGGAGATATACCCTTGTTTCTCCTCCTTCTCTCATTCCATATATTCTTTATGTCTTTTCTCAACAATTTCACAGTGTGAGGACATAGAGACTGTAAATATCTCCCTTCTTAGAGTGTAATCTATAGCCAGGTAGAAAGCAACTTTTTTTGTGTGTTCCTTCAAGCCAAAAAAGGCTTGAAGGTAGTGACAGGACTAGGGTGAATGGAGTAAAGCTGGAGGTGGGGAGATTCAAATTGGATGTAAGGAGGAAGTTCTTCACCATAAAAGTGGTGAGACCCTGGAACGGGTTGCCCAGGGGCGTGGTTGGGGCTGCATCCCCAGAGGTGTTTAAGGCCAGGCTGGATGAGGCTCTGTCCAGTCTAATCTAGGGTAGGGTGTCCCTGCCCATGGCAGGGGGGTTGGAACTAGATGATTTTTGTGGTCCCTTCCAATCCTGACTGATTCTGTGATTCTAAAAAAGGGACTCAACAGAAATCTCTCATACAAGGATGACGATTTTATCATTGTAATGGTTAAATTGTTTCAGCCTGAAGCTGATGATGTGCTACCAGAAGGGTCTCCCTAAATGGGTGTAGCAAAGGGCTAGCCACAAAAGAAAAAGCTTTCAGGCAGCCTGAATCCACAGCCTCAGTAATAGTGTTGTGCCTATGTCTCCTTTCTCTTCGGGTGTAAGCTGTAATGTGCACTGGTGCAGTTTTTGAAAGCCGTGGTGTACACACAGAAGTAAGCATCACTCAAGATAGTGAGACTCAAATGTATTTTTAAGTCTGTGCTAAATCAGGACCTCAAGAGTGTTCCTGAGAGGGGATTTCTTCTCTAAGGCGTTGTGAAGAGCTGTCTCTTCCTATCACATGAATATCCGCGATATTGGGCTCTTAGTGTTAGAGATGCCTTCCTCTTTTAGTTGTGCCAGGGAATCATTTTACTGGGATCTCAGCTCCCCAGACATCTTGCTTTTGCTCTGTTTCTCTGCTTCATATCTATATTTTGCAGCAGCACTAGCAACACTGTGGTGATAGCTGTAGTAGCACAGGGTCTGGGGTTCCAGATAGAAACCTGATCCTTTTGCATTTGGTTGGGATGGGCCAAGGACTACACAGTTCACTCCAGATCTCCTTGCTTCTTACGTGGGCAAAGTAAGCTCACTGAATTGACACAAATTAACAAGATAATAGGAAAAAAACATAGCCAAAACAAACGAACAAACAAAAGGTAATAAATTTGAATAGGAATAAAAAGTTGAATCATCTCTGTGTCTTACAAGCACCAAAATGGGTTTAATTGAGGGTGCAGAACTACATGGTCATGGGGAGGTTGGTGGGGAACAAGATTTGGCCTCATCTTGTGGTAGCAGGGACCTGTTACACAGGCTGAGCCTCACTGGGTAACAATTTCAGAGCACAAGAAGAAAAGCAAAGCAACAGTGGCACAGACTATAATGAAAAATAGCAAAGAAAGCCTTGCTCCAACACCTTTTTTGTTTGTTTTTTTTTCATCTCTAAGCTTTGGGAAATGCAGTGGTAAAATAATCCCTGAATAAAGGACAATGCAAATAAAAAACAATGATGACTAATATTAAAACGAAGCTGGACAAAGCACCCAGAAAGTAGTCCAAAAGGGAATAATCTTGCCTAAATTCCTTGGAGCCTTTAATGTGGCAGCTTATTAGCTCTTTCATAGCTTAAAAAAGAAAAAAAAAAAAGAAAGCAAGAAAAAAAAAATTAAAAAAAAAATATTCCCTTAGTGAATTTGACAAAGAAATAATGGTAACACTTATAAACACAATAGCAGGATTAATAAAAATAACAATACTAAGATGACTTGTTATAAAAAGGGAAATAATTTCTTTACACACGCCACCAAACAGCACTGCATATAAACCAGCAACATCTGTACCTTTGCACCTTGCAACAGAAGCCAATAAGAAAAGTACCTGCCTTTGCTGACCATAAGAAAGAGAAAGGAGATACTGGAGAGGTCTGATGATTCCAGCTTCTAGTTTGAATTGCTGATTTCTGAAGCGTGTTCAGCCTGAGTTCTGTCTCATGGAAGAATGCTCTGAGGAATCAACTCTAATGCATTCGTTGGCCTGGCCTGCACCAATGCACAGTGTGAAATAAAAGGGACTTTGTATTATTTACAAAAATAAGCTAGTTTGTGTGTCAAGTACTGGTGAGCAGTTCAGTTGTTTCTGTGAGTGCTGCATTCTCTGCCAAAGCTGCAGGGAAAGTCAGCAACGGCGTGGAATTTTTTCACCCTTATTTTTCTCTGTCAATTCTGACAAGTGCTACAGTATCGGGCTGAACATTACAGGTTCTCCATCTCTACTCTTGCTGCTGCAATGAGCTGTAACTGTCCAAAGCCAGCTGTATGTTTCCCCCACTGCAGTCATGCACTTGTAAATCACATAGTCCACAGAAACATGAAACATGGGAGTGCTGATGCATGCATGCTGCCTACTGCACTGCAGAGCCAAGCCAGCACGACTGAGTCTAGGGTGGCCACACAGGCACCATTTACTTGAATAATTCACACCCGACCACAACACAGACTCCTGCTTTGTGCCACGTAGCCCGCAAGGCACAAGACATACCCACACACTTGCACTGTGCTTTGATAGCTACACAGTTTGCCACACTACAACACAAATAACACACACCACACCTACAACTGTTTCCCAAGACATCTTTTCACTGAAATAATTTGCTGTTTCACTGAGAGATGGCCACAACTATGTACTGTGCACACATGTACTTCAGCTGAGTAACCTCAAGATGTTCACACAGCTTGTATGTATGCACATTATTCATGCATCAAGCATGCATGTGCATACTTGCTTTCCTTTGGTCCACCAGGACACACAATAATCGGTACAAAACATGCTTGTCCATAATTCTATCTTCAGCACATGCTGTGGTTAGCAGGCAGTTTATATCACATCCACAACCTCAAGGAACAACAAATCCCCTATTCTCCACCTCTCCACCACCCACCCACCAAAATCAACACAATCACAGGCACATAATCCTATGAAAAAAAGTGTGCATGGGGGGGGGAGGGGGGTGGGTTTAAAAGGCAGCGTATGTAGAAGAAAATAACTAGCAAAGCCTATATGAACAGGCATGCGTTCTCCTCTGTTTTCTGAAGGGCTTTCATCTGAAATCTTGAAAATGTTAATAAGAGTTAACCAGGTGAGACCGTCAACAGAAGGGATAGTGGTTGCATTGGAAGATGCTCCAAAACACCTGTCCCCTCTTAGAGCGAGCACCGTTCAGCCGCTCGTAATTCCTCCTCCACTGGCAAGGGAAAAAACAGATTCTAGCAGAGATTTTCCGTTTAATTGCTCTATAATGCCATCTTGTGGCTTTTTGACTCATGAAGTTGGTTGTTAGATTCATCCCCAAATGGGGTGATTAGCCTGTAAAGACAAAGATGGAGAGGCAGAGAGGAAGGGAAAAATAAGCAAATTACGAGCATCTACCCATTTGCTAGGGGCAAGAGAATAGTTGTGAGTGGTGATTATCTCTCCATACAATTGCTAAACTGTTAGGGAACTCAAATAATGCTCTGAAACCACCTGCATCCAGCTAGCATCAGCAGACTTCTCCAAAAGAGTTCACATCTCTTGTTATAGCACATCACACATTTAAAACAAAAACAAAGTAAGTTATTTTTATCATTTACCAGGAGATCAAGCTCAGATAATCTGGATCTTCATGGAAATGAGTCTCTAGAGAGATCCCTTTTCCAGAGAAGAAGCTGAGGTGATGGCATTTGATTTTGTCTTGTATGTGGCAGGACCAGCGTTATTGCAGAGGTTTCAAGACAGGCAGCAGTTGCAGAGGAACCACATTCAGTGTGTCACACACTGCTGCAAAAGATGAAAGAGTTGTGGGGTACCCTGAAGGAGATCTGAAACACTGGACAAGCCAAAGAGCACACACAGGTTTCTTTGTTAACATTAGATATGCAGCAAGGGGAGGGGAAAAAAAAAAAAAACAAACACCCTACCATGAGTAACGAGACAAACGNNNNCCATGAGTAACGAGACAAACGTGGCAAGAAACCACATCACTCAGTGGCTTCAGAAGCTGTTTACCCTAATGCTGAGGCCCAGCTCTGAGCAAAAACACTTAGAATAGGTTCAAAGCTATTCTCTTAGACAGGCTTGTGCCAAAAGTTCTCCACATGTGATTGTGTCTATTTTTTCAGTCAAGTCAAAGGGATCCTAGAATCACATTTCTTATGCTGTTTCAAAAATTCACCCCTCACTTCCAAATTAAAAGCAAAAGCTGAAGTCAGTCAATGTTAGATTCAATATAAGGATACCAAGAAGGGAATGCACTTTACCAGATCTGAGATGCTTCCTTACTCTTAAAAGAAAAACAACCAAAACCTATTAGAGTCAAGAGTGTGATTTAATCCTCTTAACTTCTATTAAAAAACAGGAAGGAAGGGACTTTATCATGTGTTGGAGACGATACCAGTACCTTTGGATCCATGTGTGCTAGCTCCCTTTATGGCTTGGCTAAATTGTACGTGCACTGGTGGGATTCACCTCTGCCTGCATCGTCTGCCCACGAGATTCGGTAAAAAGAATTGCTATTCCTGTCCATCACCTACCTACCACTAGTGTCATAAAGTGAAACCTTACATAAGCAATGGACTTCTTTATGAGATTTGAGGTAACAGAAACAACCATGTGGAATGTAATCTTTATTCAAAAGGAAAGGAGTCTTAAAAAGCAGCATTTAAGACAAATTTGAGGAAAAGAGTATCAAGAAAACCTTAATAATAAGTGGAAGAAAAAGTAACTGCTTCTTCCTTATTTAGAATACCTCTTTATTCGTCTCTGTTAATTACAGGAACATTGGATGAAAATAGATTAATTAAAAAGAGAAGGGAAATGCTGCAGTCTTTAGGCCTTAAATTCAAATTAATAGGGAAGATGTAGTTCTTCACTATCCCAGCATAAATTAAGAAGTGCTACATTAGTTTCAGAGGAAAGTATCTGGATTTTTTATGGTAGTGCTCCATCAAGGCAATATTTAATAAATCAATTTTTGGGAGAATTGTCCTATTTTACCTGCACTGGACTTCTTCATCTTCTTATTCAGTCATACACATTTGTGCCAGATAGTCTTCATACATGTGTCATACGTGTGTCCTTTTGGATCTCACCTAACTTTAATTGTACAGACCACAGTGTAATTGTCTCTGTCTCAGAGAGTTAACTTGAGTTCTTACAGTGTGGGGAGAAAAATAGGTGTTTCTGGACTGTGATTCATCTGGTCTATTTTGGATGCCTCATTAGGGTGATATGATTCATAAGCAATGCTTGATTCTTTCCATTAAGTAGAAGGGGCCTGGCTCTGTTATAGCCATCTGCTTTTGTTCAGATCACTCCCATCCTTTACAATGTTTTGGAAGGCTTTTCTGCATCTCCACCTCCATTTCTAGCTTAAATTTAATCGTGGTCAGTCATCATCCACTAGTTTAAATAGAGACATGCCTTTTGAGCAGCCAGTGAGCTCCTTGCTGCTCTCAGCCTTGGCCAGCTTTGGGACGAATCAGGAAAGAAATGTTAGCAAGCTCTTGGGAAAGACAATGACATAGGATAGATGTGAGGTGTGCTACATGCCCATAAAACCGACACAATTCTTTGTTGCCTTGGTAAGGTGCTTTTCTGTAAAAAACACCATGAGGTGAGGAATATCGTCCATTATGTCTAAATGGGAAAAAAATATTATGAGTTTCATAGGAGTGTATCAGGACACATGTTTCTGTTTTTGTTCTTTTTAAACAGTTGTGTTTCCTCACTGGATGCAAACCTGTCTTTCCCTAGAAAACTGCCTGTGAGTTACCTGTGAACCAGCCAAAAAAAGTCTGCTTGCCTAACACATGGCACCTCTGCAGTAGGAACTCACATCAAGGACAAAATCATTTATAGGGTTTCTGGAATGTTAAAAACAAATACAGGTTGGGAAGTAATAGGCCTTGTTAACAGCAGCAGTAGAGGAAAGGTTTCTGTGGTTATTGTTCTTGGGCTGGGGGGTTTTAAAGTGTATTTCTAATCTTGATCTCACCATAGATTTATTGGGAAACTGCTCAATCCTTCAAATTAAATATAAGATAACCCAAAACCCTGTTCAATGGAATAAAATAAATAAAATAAAATAAAATAAAATAAAATAAAATAAAATAAAATAAAATAAAATAAAATACCATCTATGAAATAGTCAAAACTAGTTTAGTAATTCTCTTCATTTAAAACATGGCCTCGCATCTCAGCCCAGCAGAGTGAATCAGTCTGCTACGGCCACTGTCCATGGAACTGAGTTACAAATGCTCTTTTATAAGGCGGAAGATAGGCTTGTTCTTTGTACTTTATCCAATACTTCTCCCTGTGGTGTGCCTACCAGCAGCACACAAATTTACTTTTGTTAGTAAATTGAAGAGTCCTCTTATGTACTTGGTCTGTGGGGTCCAAGAGATGATGTTTAAACTCGTCTTTGCCACTGCAAACTTGCCAGGCAACAATGAAATATGGTGCTTTCGGTTCTGGTCAGTTTATGGAGGCAGAGGTGATGTTTCTAGACACTTTTCTCCGGGCTCTTCTAGACTGCCTTAGGGTTGTCATTTCTTATATCTGCAGGTCCATAGCTTTGTGCCTTGAAGCCTGAGTGTTGCTTGCCTTTATGGCTGCTTCAGTTTGCAGCTACAGCATAAGCTGTCATACAGTTCACTTCCTGCATGGTTCACCTTACTAATATTCCTTCCACTCAATCCATTAATGGAAGGAAATCCTGCTTTGCACTACTGCATTACTGCACCTAAATTCCACCAGTTGTGGTCTCTCCTTTCCTGCAAAGAGCATGGTAAAAAACAAAGCACTCTACAGGTGAGAGGCAATGTGTCAAGTCTTTGCTGGGTTTTAAAACTGTGGGATAGACAAATACAGAAGAAAATGCATAACTTAGCCCTGGCCTATGTGTTGGCATCCTGCTGCATTCTCTGAGAGTTTTGAACTTAATAATAGGAATAGAGATTCAAAGTGGAGGAACAATTTGGTTATGTGGCACTACGAACACCTACCCTTGAGCAATGATGGAAGACCTCAGACTTCTGATGGGTCTGGCTTCAGCAGTAGGATATCAGGCAGAATTTTATTGTGTAGTGCTGGTAGGATTGGCAAAAAATCTGATTAAGTCAAATTGATCCCAATTTGATTCATCCAGACAAGCAAGTAAAATGTTTTTTTCAATGTTAAGGACATATCACCTGGAGTGATTAATCCAGGATGCATTGTCTGTGACAATCTGGACTTGCAGAAGGGACATGGTAGGGCTGCTGGCTGTCCCAGATGACTCATATTCTCAGAGAGAGCACCTCATTAGGGGCTTGTATGAATAATAAAGAAATAGACCCTATAAAAGCAGTATCCTGAGGGTGTTCCCCTTTTCTGGTACTACTCTGGAAGTGCAGGATATTCCTTTTATACCTGAACAGCACTGATTACTTTACCCTCTCCTTCTTCCCTCTTAAATTTGTTCTCCTCCCCACTTACTGCATTTAGTATCCCATGAAGTAGGCACTCCAGCACTGCCAATGAAATAAACTGCCTGCCACCTGCCTACCTTTCTGCAGGTCCATTTTTTTCCCCTTCTCCCTGCTGTAAATATGTTGGCCAAAATCAGAGCTGGCCTCTACCATCTGCATCAGGTTGTATTTCAGCATTGCCCAGACTTGTAGTGAGGGCTTCTGGCTTAAGACTAAGAGCAATAACTCTGAGTTCCAGAGGAAGACACAATGAATCAAGATATCAGATATTCCTCTGCTTTTCCAGAACCTGGGTCATGAAGAAAGAAATTTGCAGGAGGTAGATGGTTTGACTGTGCAGGATTAGTAAACCAATAGTTATATAGCTAAATCAAACAGTCCAAGACCTGTTCTCTGGACCCAAGGGCAAGCTGCAGAAAACAAATCCAAACTGTCTAAACTCCCTCTCTCCCACAATGGAGCAGCCGCATCCAGGCTTCACCTGGAACCATTCCCAGTCTGAGCAATTCCCCATATCAAAGCATTGTGTGAGACGATACTAGTTGGCATCAGTTGAAAATATGCCAAGGATCATGCTAGCAATAAAACTGGTTGAGTGCTCTCAATGCGGTGCCTAAACCTGTGCTCAGACCTATTTAGTCTACCACTGGAGCTGTAACATCAGACACACTAGAAAAAGGCTTTATCTTAGAGCCAACATCATCTGCTTTGCTTCTGTTCTACTGAAAGTACAGACAACCCAAATGTTTGTTAAGTCCCAGAATGACTAGACAAAAAAAAATTTGTGAGTCTAATATTTCCCATTAGCTGATTAGATTGTTTTGAAATGCTTGTGTGTGTGTACAGAGCAAAGAGCTGTTGGAGTAAATTTGGGAATCTATTCATGATAGAAAACTAGGAAGAGTCTCTGGCTGATAGACCACAAGGCTCTGCTGTCATTCAGTGAGATCCGGGCATGCTGCAGAATTGAATGAAGAGGAACCAAATGCATTTCAACAAGGGCAAATGTAGAGTTCCATATCTGTGTAACTCACTCATGAGTACAAGTAAGGAACTGACCTGATGGAAAGCTGCTCCTTCAAAAAGGACCTGTGAGTTTTGGTGAACAGGTTCACCATGAGCCAGCAGTGTGCTCTTATGGAGAAAGGAGGCTGATGGTATCTTGGGATGTATCAAGACGAGTGTGGCCAGCAGGTAGACTGAGGTCCTTCTCTCCCTCTACTGTGTGTTAGTGAGGCCATACCTGGAGTACTGTGTCTAGTTCTGGCCTCCCTGGTCCAAGAGAGATAGAGAACTACTGGAGAGAGTCCAGTGAAGGACTGCAAAGATGATTAGGGAATAGGTGCATCTCTCTTATGAGAGACTTGGGGCTATTTATCTATGAGAAGAGAAGACTAAGAGGGAATCTTATCAATGCTTGTAAATATCTAAATGGTGATTGCCAAGAAGTTAGGGCTGGTTTCTTTTCAGTGGAGGGCATTTATACGTCAAGGGACAATGGGCACAAACTTGAATACAGGAACTTCCACCTAAACATCAAGAAAAACTTCATTCTGAGAGTGATAGAGCACTGGAACAGGTTGCCCAGAGAGTTTGTGAAGTTTCCTTCTCTGAAGGTTTTCAAAACCTGACTGGATGCATTCCTGTGCAACCTGATCTAGGTGAACCAGCTTTAGGGCTTGGACTGGTAGATAACCAGAGGTCGCTTTCAACCCCCACCTTTCTGTGATTCTGTAATTCTCTAATGTCAGAAGACCCATCAACATGTCCAGGTCTGACATGCAAAGTCTACAAGGACCTGTGACTCCACACCTGCCTGGAGCTTAGAACCTCTGTTTTTTCAGGGGAATTTAGCCCCAGGGCTTGTCATACTAACTCAAGACTTCATCTGTGAGATCATGCCTCCTTCTAGAGAAAGGAATATCCTTAGCAAATCATATGGGACTCACATTTTCCTCCACTTTCATTTTGTATTCCAGTACAGTGATTAAATTAATTTTCCTATGATACACACCTCTTCGATTTTTCTGTGCAGTATACCTATTTCACTGTGCAGCAGTATTATTTGCCAGCTTGAGTCATACTGAGGATTCTTATGTAAGCTACACAAATAAAGCACAAGAGAGTTTTCTCTTTGTAAGCAGCTAGACTAGTAAGAAGTAATGCAGCTTTCCTGATCACAGATGTAGTCTGCTATATCTAAGCAAGTCACCCTAGACTCCTTTTAAAGCAGAAGGGGTTCACCTGACTTACACAGTTATCCACCATAAGATGAAACAAGTAACAAGATAGGAATCTGTGCCTTCATTGATTCTAAAAGGGAGCTCTCTCAGGTAGAGATGTGTGGGTGAGATGCCTGTTTTTTTTCAGGTGAATCCCACTATCACAGTGGAAGCTAATGAGATGCAATTTTACAGGTGGAGAAGAGACAAGGATCTGAAACTGTTCTTCCTTTGTATGCACAAATGGTGGCAGATGCTGAGCAGCTTCCTCTAGAAAATCTCACCTGGCAGGACCAACCATGAGATGAAATTGAATAGGCATCAAAGTGTGCTTTTCCCACAGGAGTGTGTAGATCATTTCCCAAACAAGACTCTCAGGACTCCTGTGTTCCTCTAAGCCTACTTGATTTCCAAGGCCTACCTGCTGCTGAAGCAGACTTCTCTGCCTGTGCTTTCCTGTGGGGGACTTCACTTGTTCAGCAGAATAACATGAAAAACAAAAACAAACAAACAAACAAAAAAAAAACCAAACCTCAGGCAAATTTGGTCTGGTGATGTGAGGAGCAAAGCAGAGAGGCACTTAGATGCTTGCAAGTCATACAGGGAGCATAGGATTTATTGAGCTTGTTCCATCGAAGATGGAACATCACAGGGAGATACACCGTTATACAGCATTAACCCTGTTACATGCCACAGTGACATGGTGAAATGCCTCCTTTTATAGCAGGTGAGGAACAAGCAGTAGACTTGGCTGCCCTCAGCTGCAATACCGAAGGTCACCATGGCCAGGATCTATACTCTGCTGAGCATTTTACGCTGTCCTTCAAAAGAAAGCTGGAAGATGACCTGCTTTGCAGCAGCTTCAGAAAAATAAGAATAGCCTCTGACCAGTAAGACAGCACCTGAAACTGAGTCCATAGTGCAGATACTAGTGCTGGGTCAGGTTTAGCTTAGTTTTATATTAGTTCATCATGAGGACAGCTGAGATTTTGCAATACTATTGCATTAGTCTCTCCAAAGCCTTTCTGAGTTTAAGCCAGGCAATGATCTCCCCAGAAGCCAGGAGTAAAATCTGAAATATATAGCTGTCGATCTGCATCCATGTGTGGCACTTGTGTTTGTCTATGGAGCCAGCTTTGCTCCTTTCAGAGATACACACATCTAGCAATGGGTTTGCTGGTGCTTTGCTGGTATGCATTATCTCATTTTTCTCCTGATTTGCTTTATCTCCCATTATTCTTTTTCTTATTTCCCTTATTTTTCATCTGTTATTCCTGATTTTTCCCCTTTCCTTCTCTTCTTTTCTCATCCTTCTGGTCATTTCTCCCTCTTCATTCCCTTATCCATTCTTTCCTCTCTCCTATTTGTTTAGAGCAAATTTTCAAATCCATAAACCCATTACAGCAAAGAGACTGTGTTGAGGCAGCCTCGGTGCCTGCAGATGTGGTGGGTCCTGGATTCCAATAACAGAAGTTATTTGGAAAAAAACATTATCTGTAATGTGGAAATGGTTTGGCTTGAGGGTAAAATTTATCATCATTACCCTAATATCATCTCAAGCCTCAGCTCTGGCAGCAGCTAAAGAAAACACCAAGGCTTAATTCAGTCAGTGAAAGGAAAGAGAGACAGAGGATGGAAAATATGATTTATGATGGAAATCAGTGCAATCATAATACTTTATGCTTGTAAAATTGGGCTGTTCCAACAGTGCTCAAAGATTGCTTAGGCAGCTTTCCACCAAAAAAAAAAAAAATTGTGGCAAGATAGAATACAGTAGTATGATGGTACAGCTGGCACAAAAACAAACAAACAAACAAACAAACAAAAATCAGAACAAAGCATATTTAGGGTTTGGGGTGTGAATCAGAACAGGTCTGTGCTGCTCAGGTTTTGTTTTGCTTCGTTCTTCAGGAACCAGGCAATATCACTTATCCAAGATCTGTCTCTATAGGGCAATAGAAAGATGTTGTTCTGCAGCTCCCAGAGGGTAGACAAAGGGTAAAAGGGAAAGGAAGGATGACAGTCTGGAATACAAAAGGAACACTGACTAGTTCTCCAGGTAAATGGCAAGATCCTGGCAGGAGAAGTATCTACAGTGTAAAAGTGAAAGCAACAATGTGAGTCATTCCTCTGCAGTGCGGAGTACCTCTCAGAGACCAGCTGAAGTATATTTACAAAAATTTGAATCAGGCTGTTCACCTCAGCTGAAGACATGCAAAAAAATGATAAGGCGTGGGAGGTTTGTTTCTAATGCAGAAAACTGAAAAGTATCAGAACTTTCAAATTCAACAAATCATAATTCTTTTCATGCAATAAATAAAATTAAAATTGCAAAGATCATGAACAAACTGATGATTTAAAGCTGATTTAATTAATCTGTAGTATAAAGAACATGCCTTGTCAACATGCTGCACATAATTTCCCTGAACAATGCTTGAAAGATGTTTTGCACTTTGGTTATATGGGTAGGAATATACCCCCCCCACCCCACAGCACTGCCTGTGTCTGGAGAAGCAGGACAGTTTAGCATCCCCAGTTGCCAGGATGAGGAAATACAGTTGTTATCATGAAGGAATGCAAAGAAAAACACTTACTTGTTCATATCATTCCATCAAAGGTGAAGTACTTTATATCCAGGACTTGTAATTCAATGTAAGTTATGTCCAAAATTGAGCATTTGTAATATACTTTTTTTTCCAAACAAACCTCTCTTTACAAAGATACTGTTGGAATTCTTTTTATATTTCCTGAAATGTTGGGAAAATACTTTTTTGTGGCTTCCTTATAAAAATAATCAAAATTTCCAGGTATCAGCTTATGATTCCTGCCCTCTCCCAGTCCTCAAGGAGGGTGGATGCATACAGAGATTCAGATCTATAGCCTATGCGTATCATAAAGGTGTAACATGGCAGAGCCTAGTAGTCCTGTTCTGGCCCACTGTATCTCACATACAACAACTTCCTCTCTCTTCTAAGCCTGGGTATCATTTCCCACTGAAGATGCTACTGCAGGCTGACACAGGAATACGCTGCAATATGCAGCTCTGGGCATCACATTTATACGAAAAGAGGAGACAAGCTGGAGAACATCCCTCACTGGACACTGAAAAGTCCAAATGGGGTTGAGGATCGTGGTACAAACCCTTAAGAATGCTAGACTTTGTCATCTTTGGAGCTAACATTTCTTCTCTGTAAATGCTGTAAAGGCAAGGCAGAGTCTCTCTGTCCCTTTCCTGTTCTGAGTAACTCCATGAGAGTTACACAATGCCTACAGAGATTTTCTAGCCACAGCCAGCTGAGAGGAAATATTGCTTAGCATAAGTCTGTCCCTGAACTCACATCAGCCAGGCTGAAGTGTAGGTATTGTCACAGAAGGTTCCCAAAATACTCAGCTGCAGACAGGTTTTTGTTCTCAGAAAGACCATCACTACAAAAGGTGAGCAGTGCATAAAAGTAATACAGTGCATCTTCTGCTCCCAGGGCCAGAGCCAGGCCTACCAAGGACTTTACCTTGTTCTGGGAGGGACATCCCTATCCGTAACTTTAAACACTTAAAGCTTCCAAGCACTGCACTCTTTGCAGGAATGCATAAAGAAATAAAAGGACAAGGAAGCTTTACTCTATTCTCCTCCATCTCATCTCACTGGAGTCTACAAGGACATTGACAGATGAGACTCTGATGCCAGAGAACTCGTGTTCCTCTCTGAGCTGAGATTTTCAAATTACTCCAATAGGAGACAGGTTTATGGTAAATACTGTGTTTCACTGTTTTGGACACCCTGTTATATCCCATCAGGGTCTGTCTGTAATTTTCCTCACCTTCACACTAAAGTTTATGAGTTAGTCCTCTTCCATGTCCCCTCTTCTACCTCCACAGCTTCCCATCACTATCCCCTCTTCCCTACCCCTCCCCACAC
>VWZI01012350.1:431103-449078 GCA_013396835.1 Psilopogon haemacephalus | reverse complement strand
CTCTTCAGGATGGTGCTCCATAACCAGGGGAGGGAGCAGAAAAGCTATTTAATGGGGCTTTTCTCCCAGCCAGGAATAATCATGCCTACAGAGAAGTCTTAAGCAGCCTTCTGCTTGGAGGCAGGGCAGTTCTGTTGCACAGTCTTGATTATTTTTTTTTTTCTTCCTTCATTGTTCATTATGTAATTTTCCAACAAAATTCTCTACCCTGGATTTAAAATTTTACTTAAAACATCGTAGCTAACCCCTACACTTTAAAACTGAGATCTAGACCCCAAAGTTAATAGATGTAAATAACCAAGGGTCAAATTTGCCTCTTTGTTCTTCAACTTAGAAGCCATTTAAAATGATTAATTGAATACTGTGAAAGGGTAAGGTGATTACAGGTTTGCTGTAGGGAAACTGTATAAAAGACAACACTGAGGCTGAGATACAAACACAGAAGCAGCACTGGCAAAAGTGTTGATTGAAATTATGCATGTATGGATATGAAAACTGGATTTTAAGCCAAAATAAACACTTTTAAATGCATGCCTCTGTTGTTGCCATTTTACGTAAGTTGAAGTTGTCTAAGTGCTGATGAAATACCAGGGGAGGAGAGCTCAGGAAGGAATAAAAAGATCTTTCATCTAAAGGAATAATGGCTTCATATTTTTATATATTATAATTCTTTATGGATACTAATAATCTAAACATTTGCCAGAAACTGAAGGAAAAAAAACATATATGTTTCAGTACTTTGTTGAATTCTTCTCCTCCTCAGCTTCCTCTCTGCCTCTTCCCAAAAGGAGTGTGAAAAATTAAAAGCATCAGAAACTCATGTGTTATGAGCTCTGTCCTTTCTGGCTCTGAGGAGATACGAGTTTTTAAAGCCTCCAGCTGGCATCTGCCAGCTTTTCAAGACAAGCTGTGGAGCTGGAGCCCATCGCTCCAGAGGTCTCTGATTCAAACTCAGTGGCTTTGTCAAGAGGGTGGTAACTACTTTTACACACACACAAATTGGCAGCTTTCTGAAGCACTATGCACAGAAATCCTTGACTCCCATTCACATGCATCAGACAGTGTCTCTCATTTCAAATGACATTGGTTTATTTGACTTTCAAATGAGAAAACTAAGTATCACGAACAGATGAAGAGATAATCAAAACATCTTTGTCCAGGTTTTTGGAAATTTGGTTTGAAAACTGAAACTCATGAGCCATTTTGCCAGTTCTCACAATATTTTTATCATTAAAAAACAACAACAACAACAACAACATTTGCCTAATGTGTGTCCTAATTCTCTTGCCTTTGGAGGCACTGGAATTGGTAGTGATTCATCTTAGTAATAATTAAATATAACTCAAGTTTCTATCTACCAGTGTTTGTAGAGAAGCTTAAACAACAGAATTAAAACTCAGAATTTGTACATTCTCTAGGCCAAGCCTCAGAGTTTGTAACAGCATTTCAGGAGGCACGCTTGCTTTAATAACATTGGCATAAAATCAAAAGTAAAATAAAAAGGGGCAAGCATATGACAGTGAATGGCAACCATCAAGTTGGATCCCTTGTCACTGCATGAACTTCTCAAGGTCCATCTTGAACTTGTTCTTGTACCTTGCTGCCTACTTTTCCCTGCTGGCTACTGGTCTAGGACTCCACACTATTGATAGGAGATAATTGTTTCCCTAGTTTCTAGTTTAGATATATTCAGAACTGGCCAGTGTAGTTCATTATTATAATGAATTTACACTAATGACAGGCTAATTGTTCATTTACCCTTTGTAATTACTCCTGACCATAAATTGAATTTTCTCTTCTTTTTTTGTGTGTTTGGATTGTTGTTTATGTATATTCCCTCCTCAGGGTATGTTGGCAAGCTGTGATTGATCAACAAAATCTCACAGTGTTGTTTCATACTCCTGACTGAATAAGCAGACACTCATCTGTATGAATATAGAGAACTCAACTTTCTTCACCATTCATAGATACATAGATATGTCTGTTAATAAAAACTAGTAAGAAAGCCCTTTTCCCTTTGAAAAGGGAATTTACCTTCCCACATAACTTTTACTGTATTGTACAGTTGAGTGGTGCATAGTTAAACAGCTTCTGTGATATCTCCTAGAAATGGATGCATTTCAACAATGTTATACAGAAATTTCTGTATTAGTTCAGTGTACTGTAAAATACTGAAACATGTTCATATTGTTTCTGCTGTATCTGATATTTTTTTTTAATGGACACTAGGGTATTTATTCCCAAGGTAATGGCATTTCGTAAGGATTGGTGGGTGCTGTCAATATGACAAGGTCTGCAAGTCTTTCTTCAGGGATTTCAGGGACTTTGGCAAGCAATCCCAGAACTTCAAGCCTTGTTTGCTTATGTTTTTGGTTTAATTATTTGGAATGAAAGGACATTTTTGCTTTGTATTTGAACAGCGACTCCTCACCTATTCTCTCTAACCTCAGCTAACAACATTATCTCCTCAGGTCAAGTGAGAAAGGCCAGTGCTCTTGTTGCTGTAGGTGACAGGTTCAAACTGTTATAATCATCCATGACAGCACTTGTTATGCCCCTTTTTTTTTTCCAAGTTTTTCAACCTCTTTCTTTCAGATCCTTCATAGCATAGATCTGTTTTCTTTTTTTAATTTTTCATAATTTCCAGTTTTTACATTGCATCCCTTGTCCTCCATCAGCAGTTTTCATTTCAATTTATTTGTCTTCCTTTGAACAGTTTTCCTTAAGTATTATATGCGCAGGTTCATGGTCAAGCTTTCAAACCCATGACGTCAGTCTGGATTTGAAGTAAAGCCACAAATGCAAGCACACATAGATCTCTCCTATTTGGTCTCTTTTTCCCCAGCTTGGGACCTGGAGAACCACACACATACACAAACACACTTTCCCTAGGGCATAGTCATATCCCATTCCTCCAGTTCAATATGTATCTCTAGAACCATTAAAGTTAACAAAAAGCCACTTTAATCTTGCTCCCTTATACAAAGCTCTCTTCCTTCCTTTGGATCAGCACTTGCTGGCCTCTTATTTTAGAGGGGAAGCAAATAAAAGAACTGCACACCAACATTCTTGCTATTGATATGTGGCTTACAGTGTTCTCTGGCAATAAAAAAGTACCAGTGATAATAAGATAACCTCTGGTTTTGGCAATTCCTGGCAAATTGTTGTACATCTCTGGCTGGCCACAGTTTCTCTCACTTTCTGCTTAGAATGGGACATGCAGTCACTCTGGTAATATAAGGTGAGATACCCTGAAGGAATCTCTCATCCTCACTAGTATTATGAATGAATACTGAGTCTCCAACAGTTTATCTCCTGCCATCATTTCTACTGTGAACAAGTTTTACTCTGAAAGAAGAGGAAGGAGGCATAAGGAACTGGAAGCATAAGGAGGCATAGTCATAAACTGAGATTTCAGGTTTTCTGGCCAGGAAAGGGCAACGTCAGGAGGCTTCGCCAGCTGGCAGAGACCTCCACTTGCTGGTACCTGAGCTCCACTTGCTGGTAATTGAGCTGAGGCACATCAGGGAGGATGGTGATGACAGATACATGATACCAGAGAAGAGAACAGTGGAGAGATGGCATGCTTTGTGGGAGGCACGCTTTCTTTTGCATGCATTTAGGCTGTACTGTGCATCACTAATGTGCTTGTTGTGTACTCAACTGTATTTGATGTCTTTGAGCAAACTCAAACTCATGTTCCTTTGGAGTGAGTTGAGAAGAGTTGAGGACTATTAAGCAGCAAACCAGAGTACCAGATGATATGCATGACATATCACAGCACCCAGCTGGAATCAACCCGTGTCTTGATTTATCACACAGAAGTGGAGTCAAAACTTCTGTGTCATCTCCCAAGCCACGTAGACCTTGTGAAAAAGCTCTGTTTTAATTTGATAAAGTTATATATAGTAGCTCTTCCCAGGTCAGGATGACAGAGCTTGTCCTCTTGAGGATGAATGTGATCTGTCCAGGATCCCGATTTCTTCCTGTGGAATGAGAAATGTGGCAACGTGAACAGAGTTAAGTCTGACATTTTCCAGTTGGTGATGAGATTTTGTTGCCTTTGCCACCACTTCATTGTTTTTTATCAGGAGCCGCCTGTTGTTTCAGTCTTTCACAAGAGATTATATAAAACATCCTCTCCATGAACCAGAATACGTCTCGGGGGAATATGATGACAGCATCCATATCTTAAAAAGCCATAAAGTAGAGACATGTTGTAGAAAGCAGTTGTTTTCAGAACTAAGTGCACTGTGACATCCAGGAAGGGTACCCTGTTGTGACAAGCTTACACACTAGTGCAAACCTGAGGAAAAGTACATTTCAAAACTCAGATTTTGCCACACGTGTTGTTTTAAAATAATTTTGCTTCCCTACATTATTTCTGCAGCCAGAACAAAGGCCCTGAACCCTTGGCAGAGCATAGCTGGTTCTTGATACTACCCACCTGTGAAACTTAAACTGATTTCCCTTGAAGTCTGCATCACAGAGAGCATCCCTCAAAACAGCAGCTTCCCTGCATTTTGCAGGTTTTGTATCTTAGTGTCCTCTAGCCCATGTGGACACTGACCTTGATGGGTGAACAAGCTGCTAAGGGGTTTTCTTCCTCTCTGATCTCATGCAGAGATTACTTTCTGGACTATATATAGTAGATGAGAGGCCTGATAGCAAGCTTTTTTCAGGTCTGGCAAGCATTGAGACAGGAAGAGACACTAACCAGAGCTCTGTGATTGCTCAGTTACACAAGGACAGAAACAATCTCCAACTCTATATTTGCAAAGTGTGCTGCACCACAGAGCAGCTCATTAGAAATAGCTGTATTTGTACTTTGAGCAGAGTACTGAGAACCATCCTGCTACATCATCCACTACTGCAGCTGAGATGAAGTGGAAGCAAGTTTCCTACGTCTGCTTCTCCATTACTCTGCTAGGAGAACTCACACCACTGAGCCTTTAGTACCTTGGACCACCCTTATACAGTTAAAGTGTCACCTGCATCCCTGAAGCTAGTTAGCAAGAGATTTTTAAAAGATTCTCAAGTGTGTCTGAGTGGCTAGGCAAGGTGATGTACAGGATTCTCCTTAGAGACAATGACTGGATAGCACTGGGTCCAGCTGAGTCAGCCTCTCTAAATGTGCCCCCTATATACCTCAATTTTCCCACTCTGATCAGTGGTCAAAATGATGCCAGCAGCCATTGTCCTCAGGTTTTATTGACGAACTGCAGTACCATTAAGTCAACAGATCCTGGAGAATTGTAACCATTACAGTCATCCACAGCAAGGGAAAGTACAGTCCCAAGCAGGGAGAGTGTGGGACATTGAACAGAGCACTTGCTCTGCACTCATTTTGTCACTGCTGGGCAGCCTTGCCCTGACAGAACTCCTGTCTAAGCAGGGACGTACACCCATTCATCATTAGTCCTAATGCAAGCTTGGGAGTTTTAAAGCCAGGGCTAAATCAGACCATCTTAATTTGCAGGCTTAATGCGTTGCATATTATCCATATCCTTCCTATGGGATTTATCTTGATTAAGTGCTAATTTGTAACTGGTGGTATACCCAGTGAAGTGACTGATGAGAAGGGTGCCTGGGCAGAGAGTCTGTTTTGGCAGCAGTGAAGACTGTGGATGTAAAAGTACTGTTCCCACTGTAGACACAGAGGACAACAGGAAATTTTATGCATGCCCCCTTCAGCTAAATAGGTGAACTGTCCAGAAAGGTTTAGCTTGGGTTATCTTCAGCTGCAATGGAAGACCAAGGTCTGCTGTGAGACAGAGGGCTAGATTCTTAAAAGGATTTTGGCTGTACTTTAAAAGTCTGTATAGCCCTGTCTACATGGAACAGCACAGGTCAGTTGAGACAGAGCTTCTTTACATTACCAAATGTAGACAGCCATTCACATGTCCCAGCTTGCAAATCTTAGCTGCACACGCCCAGAACTGAGCTGCCTGCCCCAACCCCCTGCAGTGATAGCAGTCCCTCCCCAGCCCCTCCCTCTTCTTGCTGTTTACATTCTGTGTTCACCGAGGACCTGCTGGGGAAAGTGTAGACTGTATGAGGCCATTTTAAACATGATTAGAATCCCAGTATGATCCCAAAACAGCGGGGAGAGCCGATCAGCAACATGAAAAAGCCTCTTTTTGATGGGCAGGGCTTTTCCAAGGAAGCAGGAAGCTCTATTTCAGAACTCTTTCACTGTACTGACCTTCCACTTCCAACAGACACACCAATTCTCATATCAATCTACATCAGCATGTAGACTTTACAGCGTTTGAGAAGAAGCGACCTTTAAGCAGAAATGGGTTCTCAACTTTTACTATCACAGCGCTGGCATTTCACTAAAATAATATCCTTTATTTCAGCTGCTGCTTTGGTTTCTGAAGCTGGTTCTTGTTCTGTAACCACTTGTCCCCCACAACCCATAAAAGCACACTGAATATATGCATTAAACAAGTCTTACACCCAGACACACATACACAGAAGTCAGGTCAAGCTATTTCATAGTCCTATTTTACAGAAGAGTGAAATAAAACTTTACTCAGTTTTTTTCTGGTGTGGTAATACAAAACCCAAGGAAGGCATCTGAGAGCCTTAATTTCTGTCTAATGCCATACTGAGGTGTCATGAATTAGAATAATTTCTTCTTTTGGCTGTTTTTCCTAACATTGAACACAGTGGACAGTTTCACAGCTGATGGGTACAGCTTCCTTTTACTTGGGTAACTAATGACAGCACTTGAGGAGGAAGGGGGGTGTTGGGTAGAAGGAAGTTAATTAATTTCAGGGGTTTTAATCTCTTTTCTTTTGTACCAAGCCATAAAACAAAAATTCTTCGGGAGCCAGAACATGTACCTCTAGTAATCGAAAGAGAGGCAAGGATCTGACTAATAGATATTACGTTCCATTATATGGTCTTGAAGTCAATAAACATTAGGTTACCTTCATGCAGTGAAAAAAAGACCAGATTTATTAAAAAATCTTATCTGGAGGGTTTGCATTTCAATAGGATGTGAATTTGCATATTTTAACAATAACCTCCCATCATTCTGTCTGATCTGTGCTCAGTTGGCCATACAGATCACTTTATCTTGAATAGATTATCACCGGTTTAATAAACCCTTCATAATATGCAGGTATAACAATGGTACTTCATTGGATAAAGGAGGTATTAAAGTTCTTTTTCTGGAAATAGGGGTGGCCCAGCTAGTGATTAACTTTATACCTCTGTACATCCCTGTGCTGAATACACGATTGAAGGAGAGTATTCCCATTATTCACATTCAAAATGGACCAGCTCTTTAAAGCTCCTGTTAACTCCTTATTGCCCATGGCAGCTGTGCAGATATAGAAATCCACAAAGCCAAGGCTGATAGGGATGTTTCCAAGACTGGTCACATCCCAAGACATCAGGAAAAGGTAATTTTTTTCCTCCAAATTAAGTCTTTCTCAATGTATAGAGTGTGCCAAGAATGGTGCCAAGCTGTTTCATTGAGGAGGCACCTTCCCAGTGTTAAGTAGAAGCAGGGTCAGTGCACTGCTAAGGAAAAAGCCTTACAGGCAGATATTTTGGATACCCTGTTCTCAATGTAAACAAACAAACAAACAAACAAACAAACAAAAAACCAACACCAAAAAACCCCCACACATTTACCCTTCCCCTTCCTTGTCTCTTCTCCTCATATTTGCCTTACTCTCTGCTTCTGCTTTCCACATAGAGATTCATTTTCCACTGATTGCCCTTTACAGGAGATGAGTCCCTCACGCAACTCCTGCATCCTGTCTTGTCACCTCAAAACATTTCTTTGGGAGCACCATGCTCAGACCTCTGCCCCTCTGCAGGAGCAAAATCAGTCTCTGCCAAATCACGGGGCTGGCTTTTGCCTCCTGCAGTTTCCACAGGGACAGACTATTATTTACACATGCCTGCCATTTGAGGCTCCTGGCCACTTTTCTCTTGAGACACAAGGCAGAGCATTACTGCCAATACAGCAGTGACAGGGCGAAATAGAATTTTCATGTTCTTCTCCCCTCTCCATCTCCCCCCACGCCCTCCCCTCCTTTTGTTTTTTTTCCCACTTTTGTTCTTTTAGTCATATTTGCACCATGACTTGAAATAAACCTTTCTCTGTCACTTGTATCCAGTATAGAGCAGGCAGCTGCAAAAACTAATGGCCTACAGGCTACCGTGGCATTCAGCCCAAGTCTGTAGACCTTAGTGAGAGATAATATTCACTCAGGACCAGCTCTGTGGCCACACAGCCCTGGGATCTGGAATGACTCACATGTCTAGCTGTGAGCAGAGGAATAATGAATCTTGAGGCTGAGTGTCCATGTATGTTTGCAAAAGAGAGAGCGTGCCACACACACATATCCCAAGACACTCTTGAGAGCAACTAGAACTTTTCACACTCTTTTCCTCCTCTGTTTTCTTTTTCTCTGCTCAAGCTGTGTTCATGCTTGCTTTTCCAAAGCTCCCATCATGAGCTTTTTGCTTCTTGAGAGCTGACATGCTGTGTTCTGGCTGACAGTGGGAGCACAGCAAGGCTAGTGAATAATTGAAAGTTATTGACCTATAATAACCTGGCATTATTGACCATAAATGATTTAGTTAAAGCACACGTACACACCACCTCAAATGAAGGAGCTGAATTATGACTTTCCATTGTCTAGCACTGGCTCAATGGAGATTGTCACAAAGGGGAGAGGGGTAATTTGTCCAGGTACGAAATTAATGTTGATCAGAGCAACATTTCTGATGATGCTCTAATAAGATTCTTGTGGGGAATGAGCACAACAGCTGGATCCACAAGCAAATTGTCCTAAGTCTTTACTCAAAGCTCAGTGAGGGCACAAATCTTTCTCAAACTTTGGTAAAGTTCATAGACTTTAAGGTTGAGGTGGTTCATTTCCTCAAGCAGCCTGACCTTACTTTAAGTTACAGGCTAGAAACTAACAAATACCAGAAAAATCTGTTGTTGAGCTGGATTACAACATTTAGGGAGAAAGAAAAACATGCACTTTACGTGTCAGAATTCTCAGTCTCCTCTATTATTTTCCATTTTTGCTGAGACATCTCTTCCCCACGGAATTGAAAGCGCAGACATCAGCTCTTTTGGAGCAGCAAAGTGTTCATCTTCCTACTAGAAAGCCTGCTAAGGTCTCATGTCTGGACTCAGGTCCCCATTGTCTGGCTGGGTCAGGCATCCTTGTCTCTGAAGCAAACTCGACAGCTTCCTGTGTCTGAGTGGAGCCCTGTAGAAATGTGGATGTCTGGGCTGGCGAGCTTGGCTGGGTCAGATAAAGATGTGAGCAAGTAGCTGTTTAATTGAGACAGATTTCTGAACAAGATAGAATTCCAGCCACTAGCAAAACTGCCATATGCCCTTCTAAGGTGGCTGTGCTCGTATCAGGATCTGAATTCTGTGGCTGGCCCCTATTATGGAAAGTTTCTGTTCAGCTTTTGACAGATGAATCTTTTCAGCTTGGACCTGTTCCTGATTATCAGTGTTCAACAAACAGCCATAAAAGCTCCTCGTTAGTTTCTGGGTGCTGTTCTTTCAGGATAGCTGTGCCTGGCACACTTTGTTTTCAGGGTCAGGTGAATGAAATAAAGGATTGCTTTGATTTTAGATTTGCCTGTCTTGGAGCTCTTGAGAGATGATACGATACTTTTAACTCTCAGTGGATCTGATCATTGGTGCAGAGATGGCTATGAATTGACATTTACAGCACAGTAAAGTATCAAGATGGAGAGATTTATTCCCTTGCTTTTCCAAGCTTGGGACAGGTTTTTCCCTCTGACTCAAACAGGTAAAGCTACTGAAGCTGCTTCCACAGTCCAAAACCACTGCAGACAGGCAATCGCTGGAGTCAAAGGTGCAATCCAGTCTGTATACCGAAGTGACTAACTTCTGAGTACTTTAAGTACCTAATGAAGCAGACTTCATGGAGTAAATCCTTAATTTCTCCACCCAGGAAATTTCATCTGCTTAGTTTAGCTATCTAAATTTAGGCAGACAAGAGCTCCCTCTGGAGGTCTTCAAGCAGCCTACTTCTCTGCATGGGCAAGGCCAGGTGCTTGCATGAGATATCGGTGATTTAAGCACAAGCTTTCTTTTTTTGTCAGGCAAATAGGGTCTTTCCAAAATTTTCCATTTTCTCTTCCAGTACTAGAGCTAAATTAGGAGATAAAGACAGCTGAAAAGAAACAATTGACTTTCTCTCTAAAGTCAGGCAAAGAATATCTCAGCCTATAATTTCCTTGCCTCCAAAAAAAATTTACTATGAGCAGTGGAAGAAGCACAGCATCTCAGTTGCATGTGTACACCATCAAAAACTTGTGGATACTCCTCAGTCCAGCCCAAAATATCTGACTATAGCAGTACATAACACAGGTGTCTAAGATGGCTTCCAGCTTTGGCCTTCCTTCCTCTCTGTATAATTAACCATTATACTAACGTAACTTGTGCCTTGATACCTTGGATCAAATATAAATTCCCATTTTGACACACCCCAGTTAATCAAAACCTTGCTGGTTTAAGCAGTCTGTTTTATTAAATTACCAGCCTATGAAGCCATTAACTCAATTAGAAGCAGCAGTTCTGTAGTCTTGAACAACCGGGGGGTAATATTGCAAGAGTATACGTTATGCATACTATGGCACATTATAATAACACTGAGAGCTTATATAGCATTTTAGAACATTACCATTTTGTAGTAATAATATCTAACTGATCCTCACAATGGGCCCCGGAAGTAAAGATTACTGTCTAACTCCTTTTTCCATGGAGGAAAATAAATGGGGAAGAAGACTTTGTGGAGTAATAGACTTTGGAAAAGAGTCTTAAGGTCATGGTTTTCCACACTCCGCATTTGTAGTAAGTAGACTTCAGACTTCCTGAATTGTTCCTTTCTTTATGAGAAAATCAACATCAAGGGACCATTATTTCCCTTTCCTGTCTCCATGTTGTAATACATAGTGGGTTCAGTTTATTTTTAAAATCTCTTACTTTCTTATATTATTGGGGGATGGGACTGGCAGGGAGTGAGACCACAAAGGGACATAGAAATCTTACAGAAATAGGTTACACTGAGCACACGTAAGTGCCTCTGGTAACTACCTTATGTGCTTGCTGTGGTTGTCTTGTGCCTCAGGGTGCTTTCAGGAATCAGACAGCCATGACTTCAAAAGTCAGCACCAAATTATGACCATGATTTTCTAACAAGTGTGTTAAACCTAAGAAATTTTACTTTGCACTGTCAGGTTAGAAACTCCCATAAGTTCACCTGTGTCACCTCAGTTACATGATCTGACAGCAAATAACAACTATGGTCACAGAAGCTCATCTAACTAGATCTGGCTACCTATGATCTTTCATGCAGAAACTGCAAAGATGAAAGGGTTCTGATGGGAAAAGTTGTTGCATATAGTGCAAAATGGTTAGAAGTATTGATAGCAAAGTAAATGGCAAAGACCTTCTTGGAGAGCAATGTCAAATGCTGAGCTACTGAATGGCTGTTTTGTCTCAGTATTTGTCAGGGACACCTTGAGACTCCTTGAGGAAGAGAGGGATGGGGAGCAGAAAGCAGCTTCCACAATTCAAGAGGAAAGGATCAGCAACCTGTTGTGCCACATAAATGTGCACAAGTTTCTGGGACCGGATGTGATCCACCCAGGAGTACTTAAGGAGCTGGCAGGTGTGCTCACCAAGCCACTCACCAAATAATGTCAACAGTCCCAGCTAACTGGGGAGGCCCCAGTTGACTGGAGATTAGTTAATGGTGATGCTAATCTACAAGAAGGCCTGGAAGGATGTGCCAGGACCTACAGGCCTGTCAGCCTGACCTTCATGCCAGGAAAGATACATAGTGACCTGGAGCAGGTCATCCTGAGTGCCACGATGTGGCACATAAAAGGCAACCAGGTGATCAGGACAAGTCAGCATGGGTTTTAAAAACGCAGGTCCTGTCTGACTAATCTGAAGGTCACGGCCGGTGGGTGAGGGAAGGGCTGTGGACATTGTCTACCTGGACTTTAGTAAGGTCTTTGACACTGTCTCCCACAACATTCTCCTTCAGAAATTCACGGCACAAGGCTTGGATAAGTGCACTGTGCACCCGATAAAAAAAATACATCTGGATGGCCGGGCCCAAAGAGTGAGTTAAGTTAACAGATGAAGCTGGTGCCCAGTCACAAATGGTGTCCTCCAGGGTTCAGTACAGTACAGCCTGTCTCCTCTTTTATATCTTTATCAGTTATCTGGATGAGAGGATTGAGGGCACGCTCAGTAAGTTTGCAGATGGCACCAAGCTGGGTGGCTGTGTCTGTCTGCTACAGGGTAGGAAGCTTTGTAGCAGGATCTGGACAGGTTAGACTGATGGACCAAGGTGAATCGTATGAAGTGCAGAAGTGCACTTGACTTGCAACAACCTCACAGTAAGTTACAGACATGGAGATGTGTGGTTGGAAAGCTGCAACTTGGAGAGAGACCTCAGCATATATTGGTTCATATTCAACTGAACATGAATCAGCAGTGTGCCCAGGTGGCTAAGAAAGACAATGACATCCTGGCTTGTATTAGCAACTCTGTGGCCAGCAGGAACAGGAAGATGATCATCTACCTGTACTCAACACTGGTAAGGCCACATCTTTAGTTCTGGGCCCCTCACTGTAGGAAGGCTACTGAGGTGCTGGAGCATGTCCAGAAAAGGGCAAGGAGTCTGGTGAAGGGCCTGGAAAACATGGCATAGGAGAAGTGTCTAAAGGATTGTTCTGTCTGCAGAAGAGGACGCTGAGGGTAGACCTTGTTGCTCTCTACAGCTACCAGAAAGGAGATTGGAGTGAGGATGGGGACAGCCTCTTCTCCTGGGTGGTAAACAACAGGATTAGAGGAAATGATTTCAAGGAGTGTTCGAGCAGTGTGTGGACCTGGCACTTAGAGACATGGTTTAGTGTTGCTCCTTCTGTGTTGGTTCAAGGGTTGGACTGGATGATCTTCAAAGTCTCTTCCAAGCAGATATATTGCGTGATTTTGTAATATAAATGAGATTCTATTTTCACATATTTCATTTTTTTGTGAGCTCTGTTTGGAGCATTATTTTTTTTTTTGCTTTTTTAATTCTGGAATTAAAATCTTCATTAAAAAGTCGCTCAGGTCTAGAATTTGAGGATTTAGGGAAAGCAGCATGTGTCAGGAGTCTCATGGTAAAACCCATAAACTAGAAATAGAGGCAATGCTTGTAAGGAGGGCTAAGATTAGGGTTACACTTAAATACAGAGAAGTTTGCATTATACCCTAATTCAAACAACTAATGAGTAGTTTATTTAAAATAGATAATCTAAAAAAAAAACCCCAAAAAAAAAAAACCAAACCCCTCTATGATTGTTCTTAGTGGTCATGGTTCAAATTTATCTCATTTCATATTTACACCATATAGAGCCCAATTCACACAGCAGAGAGAGAAAGTACAGTCTGGCCCAGATTTTCAAATATTCTTAGCACCCAGTGGACCAAAATCTTTTAATTATCTCTCTGTGTATTGAGAATATCCTGCTTCTAAAACAGAAGATTCCTTAGGAAGTGTGATTTCTCGCACAGTTTCCCTCTTTGTGTACTTTTTAATCTCATCCTCTTGTCTTAAGAATATTTTACTGCTGTGATGTTAGAAGGATGGTGCTAGAACCAGCAAGTCTTGTTCTCCACAATGATTCAAACGTATCAACACTACTTAGCCTTGATACTGATCCACACAGAAGAATAAGACCCTGAGAGGTCAGACCTATACTATATGAAGGTTAATGTCTAGTACCACCACAAAATTTCAAACTGAACCTCCAGTGGCTATAATCAGCACTGTGTCTTTAATCGAATGCCACAGCATAAGAAAGGGAAAGAGGGCAAGAAATGCGGTTGGATCAGTTGCCACTTTAGCTGGATCAGAGGTCTCTTTAGTTTGCCTCTTCAGGCTATCCAAGCTGAACATGCTATGCAAGCAAGCAAGAGGGTCAAGCTCACAAGCAAGTTGAAAGCAAATGGGGGTGAGGAGGAAGGGGAGTAAGTAACTTGGAGCTATCAGCTTTGCTTCCAGAGGTGTCGTGCTGCTTCTGGCCACTAACAGATGTGGACAGGTGAACCTTTACATCAAATCAATCATCATATTTATTCTAATTGTATCGTAATAGTCCCCCAGGAGCTCAGTTCAAATGAGCTTGACATTATTAAAATTTTAATGCTCAGTTTTCATAGCTGAATGAATATTTAAAGGGTATGTCCCAGGCTTAAGTTATGATGATGAAGAAATTAATGGGATGTCTTGTTTNAGAGGAAAGCATCAGTGCTGTATCAGACATTGCTGTTGTTAGGTATCACTAAATGGAGAGAAAATATTTACCATTTCACACAGGAGAGTCCCTGAGAGTCTCTGACCACATCCCTACAAAGTGGAGTGAGGTCGCTAGTCTTTGCTGGCTGGAATAGGCACAGAAAATCACCTTTGTTATCCAGTCAGAATGTTTGTTTGTTATAAGCACCCAGATCAACTTTGAAAGATGGCATAATTAATCAGCTATACTCATCAGTCTGGTAATTATGTTATAGATAATTGTCAAAACATAGGACCAGATGATACCAGTTATAAATACATGGGGTGAGTGCTAGCTTCTTTGACGTTGGAGGACCTGATTCTGCAGGAGCTGAAATCAGCACAGGGTGTTGCATTGATTCTAAGAACTGCCATCTGAAAAAAATTACTGCACTTGGGTTTTCTTCTTGTTTTTGTGGTTTTTTTAAGATTTCCATGCTTTGATCAACATAAATGTTTGGGAGCATAAGGACTTTCATTTTCTCTTCCTTTGAAAGCTATATGAATATTTTTAACGTTCCTGGTTGTGCTTATTCATTCGCTGCTAGGAATAGAGAAGTAAGTGGATGGATGTGCTTAATATCCTCCCCCCTGGTACGCATTTCCTAAATGAGAAAGAAGACTGAGGAAAAAGGCAATGCTCTAAGTTCTTTCACAGAAGATTTTCTTTCCCTGAGTCTTTCCTTATGTGTTTGGGTTTTTTAAATTATGTTTTTTTCATTAACATACTAAAGTGTGTCCAAAGAGGAGCAAAAAAATCTGGTGAAGGGTGTAGAGAATGAGTCTTCTAAGGAGCATCTGAGGGAACTGATGGTTGTTTATAGTGAGTAAAAGGAAACTCAGGGGAGATCATATTGCTCTCTACAATTACCTGAAAGAAGTCTGTGGAGAGGTAGGGTTTGGCCTTTTCTGCTTAGTAACAAGTGATGGGAGAAAAGGAAACACCCTCAAGTTGTACTGAAGGATAGTAGGAACAAAATCTCCACCAAAAGGTTTCCCAAACATAGGAACATGTTGCCCAGAGAAGTGGACTCACTATCCCTGTAAGTATTCCAAAAAATGTGTAGATCCAGCACTTAGGGACATGGTGAACCTAGCAGCATTAGGTTAACAATTGAACTTGATGATCTTAAAGGTCTTTTCCAACCTAAAAAGTTATTTTCTTTTTTTTTTTATTTTCCTTTTTGCAGCTTTTTTGGGAACTTTAACCCTGATCCAGTGCACAGCTATGGTGTTTATCTTTAGGCAAGGTTTTCACACACCTAATTTGAAGAGTGGTTTCAATACAGCTTAAATGAAACAGTGGAGAAGGTGACATGGCTGCTGGCTTTTTTTCTACTTGAAAGAAACTTTATGCTTTCTGCTTTAAAGTGGCTTTCTTCTTATTTCAGATCATCTTAAAATAATTAGATTATTTTTGTTAATTAATGGAACACAAAGGAAAGTACAGCTGTACCACCCTTACAATGACAGGGATATGTATTGAGAAGGAAGCACATATGCTTCAGAAATCCTTCAGCATCCTACTTGGTTTAGGTCTGGTCCTCCTAGGTTGCAGGTCACAGTGTTACCTGTTATACTTCACCCTTAACCTTTGGGAGAAAGGACATGAATGTAGGAGGAAAAAAGTGAGCATGTCACACTTGAATGCAGGACCAATGTTGGGGAAAAATCACTTTCTGGCTCAGAATGGATCTAACCCCATATAGAAGAAAACATTGCTTGCAACCTTAACCCCATGATAGACTATTCCAGTTCCTGGAGAAGCTATGCTTTAGTTCAGGCCCTGAGGATACCTACACATTCATGTTAGCAAGAGAGCCTTTACTTCATGATTGTGGAAATAGGTGAAAGGTAGTTAATTTACACTGTTTACTCAGTTGTTTATTAAATGTCAGTGTTGTGGAAAGCTTCTCTCCATGGGCAAATGGACTGGCTGTGGTTCTTATCTTTGTGGCTAGGCATGCAAAGCTGCAAGCACAGAAGGTCTAATCTTCCTGAGTGGATGGTGGCCAAACTCCTTTTGCACTCAAAGCACTGAAGTCAATGGGAGCTTGGCCTTGTCTAAAGTCTGCAGAGTCAAGCCAAGCAGCCATTAGTAGCAAAGGCATCATTTGGGTCTTGCTTCAGAAGAAGAGATAAAGCCTAGAGAATGAAGAGCACAGCAGGGAATTGCCAACAGCCAGAGGTCATGGGCTCAGGATAAGGAAAAAACGAGAACAGATGTTCATCTCTAAGTGAGGGGCAGGGGTTATGTCCATAATGCCTTGAGTAATACATCTGTCTCTCTGGCCTGCTTGCCTGCCCTGCTCTCATCTGTGCTGAAGTGGCCTCTGGCCTCTGTGCAATGTGCCTAACATGCACAAAACCATGACATGCCCCATATGCAGGGAACACTCTACCTTTCCCCTTATCTACACTTCCTCCTCCAGGCAGTTCCTGAGTGTGCTCCAGCCTGTGCCTCTGCACTGGTTGTGGGCTGGGCTGGGCAGGCTAGAGCTGACCAACACAGGCAGCATTGTGAGACAGCTCAGATAAAAGTTTGAGAGCAAGCGTTCAGTCCATCAGTGTAGGCACAGATAAACCTACACCCACAAACATCTGAGCTGAGTACGCGGTGCAAGATCAGTCTAGGACTCTTGACAAATACTCTCGTCACTCATCTAAATTTCATGTTGCCACACAGTTACAGTTATTCCTTAACCATGCTGGGTGACTTTAAGGCTGCCTTGGCTGTATCTATAGGGACCGTCTTCATATGTGTCAATTACACTGTGGCTCTGCCCTGAAAAAGTTTGAGATCACAGTATCTAGGCTCAAAGAAAATGTGGTTGCTTTCTACTAAATGCATGCAGAGCTGGGTAATAGAAAATGTCAGGGATAGAAAATGTCAGGGAAAGAGAAGAATGATTTGGGGGAAAAAAAAGGTGGTTTGGACCCATTATAAAATTTAATGTAAATTATCTTGGAATAAACTCAAGTAAGAAATTAGAAGAGAGGTGAGATTGTGGAAAAGCTTATCCCTGCTGATAATTAGAAAAGAAAGGAGGAAGGGACGACAAAATACTTACTTAGTTTTATACTAGAATTTAATGTGTTTATGAATAGAACTTGACATCATGATTGCTTACGATAGCAGCAGGGAACTAGGTTTAATGAGTAAGATGTCTCTTCAAAACTTATACCTCTGCTGTCAGGATACACTGAAAAATAGACCCTTTTATATAGCTTAACATCACTAGTGGGCCAATCCTGCAACATTTAACATGCTCAAGTGTACTTGCTAAATGTCCAGGGACTTCTCACATATGCAGAGGTCCCAGGACTAGAGACAAGCTAAAGTCAGCATCCACCATGGCTGCTTCTTTCACAGGAAAGAAAGGTCAAATACAAGCCAGATAAGATCCATGAGTGCAAATAAATATCCATCTGGTTGACTACAGTACCTTAGCACACTGTGTGTAAAATGGCACCAGTCTATTAGGTTAAAGTAGACCTACTGAAAATAATTTCTAATGTGTGATTTCCTAACAGTTTAAGAGGATTCCCCTGCTATTTCACATGCATATTTACAGATGATACAGTACTTACAAACACTACAGAGATTTGTTAAAA
>VWZI01012350.1:361150-430673 GCA_013396835.1 Psilopogon haemacephalus | reverse complement strand
ACAGGAGACAACTGGAAAGATGAATCGATAGTTGGATGGACGGATTATAATGTGTTTTATATGATATATAGAAAATATTCTCAGAGTGCAGGGATAGCCGGTAGCAATCATTCTCAGGGGTAGGCACCAGAGCATTGACTGATTTGTAAAGGTCAGACCCATCAAGGTTTTTTTTTTTTTTTAATATCTTATACATTGCCATTTCAGGCCTTCTCATCTATTTGTGTACATGTCTGTGACACACATCTCACCAGGTAGGGAAGGCGATAGTAAGAAGAAATTAAGAGTCTTCTAGCTAGATAAAATTTGGGATAGGATCATTTCAGATGCAGTGCATTACTAGTGAGTGTATTTGACAACGAGGCAAGGCAATGTGTTTTTTTCTAATACATATCCTCTCCCTACTCTTTCATTAATCCAACATTTTATCAGTTTGCAGTGCCCACACAGTAGTATGCTTAATGTGTAACCATGCAGTAGTTCATGCAACCACAGCACTTAACTCTATTCCCAGAGGGTAGCTTTTTGGTCTGTGTCATACAGCTGCAGTATACAAGTACAGAAGGATTTTGGTATAGTTAACTTAGATTGAAGCAGCATCCACAGGACCTGGGTCCTGTCTTTATTTTTTTTTAATTCAGAGAGAGGGGATTACTTTGGATTCACTCTTATGACTATGTAGTTTAGATCAGTGTAATTCACTTATGTAACTCAGAATCAGGTACAGAGTGATTTACCTGAACTTTACAATTATACACACAATTCAATTGTAGGTGATTTTCTTGGCCTTTCCAACTTTGACACTAATATACTTTGCATTTCCTTAGGGCCTTCAATCACAGCAGATTCACTAAATGCTTTAAAATTATGACCCACTCCTGCAAAAACATCCAAGGCAGTTCCTTTACTCACATCAATAGCTGTGTTGATTTGAGAGGAATTACTATTGCACACACAGCAGACCCCTCAAAAGCTGATAGAAGTGGCAAAATTAAATTCCTCTCAATGATTTGGGGTGAGATTTTGAACAGAGAAAAACTTTTTCACTGAAGAAATAACATACTAACATATTTTTTGGAAATTTCAAGGCAGTTAGCTCTTAATACCTCAAATTAACATTTGAGCTTTGTTGTGTCATCACCAAGAACTACATGGTGTCTTTAGGAAGATGAGGTCGCATCTGGGATGGGATTTCCTTTTGTGAGGCTAATCAACATCTACAGACATGCAATACTGCTCAGTAAGCATTTGCTAAAAACTACAAGCTCCCATCAGTGATTTAGAGGTCTGATCACAGTAACGAACACAATAGAACATGACACAGCAAGAAGATTTTACTATTTGTCATTATATCTATCCACAGGCACAGAAATTATTTGGTGCTTCTTTGTTTAAAATCAGCTTTTAGATACTTTTTTTTTTTTTTAATATCAGATGTCTTCATGTTATATTAGGGTCTCTTGATTTCATTGCACAGAAGAGAAAGATGAGAAAGAGGCAGTTGTAATGAGATATCCAGATTCATCGAGAAAGCCAGTGTAGAACTTGTCAGAAACTAACACCTCTGTTTTCTACTAGCCTTTTGGAAACTTCTGGAAACATGGGCAGTAGACTATCTTTCCTCACAGACTTTGATACAAAACTTTGATACAAAGCCTTAATAAACCCATCTAATCTATTCTTATTCCACCTAAGGTTGGGTGAAATACTAATATTAGATAGAAGATCAGTTTCGTGACTTTCCAGGGTCTTACAGAAACACTAGAAGCACTTTTTAAACTCTTGAAATTATTTCTTCTTTAAGCATAACCAGTATATTATCTCAAACACAGCTCTCTTCTGCCTTGGATGTGAGCTTCCTAACCATTATTGTCATATCAGTGATCTTCAGTAGCCTCCTCTTCGCTTTTCCTTCCTCAGACCACATTTGAAGTTATTCAGGGCATCTCCATCTTTTTTTCATTCCTTTCCCTTTCTTCTTTTTGTCTCTGAATTTATCCATTCTCATGCCTTGTAAAAGCTCAGTCATGGCTAGAAAATCAGATATGTTAATACTTAATGAAAAAAGCGAGTGAGACAAGAAATGAGAAGGAAGTAGAAACACTGAGAGGAAGAAAGATGAAGACAGTGAGAAATCAGCTGTCTCTAATTCCTACTCTTCTCTCTCAGGTGATCCTTCTATCTGCTCTAAATTAATATCAAAGCCGGAGGGAGTAGATAAAGGTTGGTGGGGGAGAAAACGACAACCTTAGGAAAAGAAAAATCATGATGCAGAAAAGCGTCTGTCCCCTGTCTAATTCCTGCAGTGGCCTGTAGCTGATGGTGCTGAGAAAAATACAGCAGCAAGCTCTGACATTTCATTTCTGTGGAGAATTGAAAAAGGGCTTGCTGTAATTCATCGCTTCTTGTAACTCAAACCCTTTTTGACAGGAGTATCTGCACTGTCTTTTAGCAGTGGCACCACGGTGGCTGTAATTGGACATGAAAAATGATGTTGTGTTTCGACTTGCAGGGAGGATTGGTGTGAGGGTAGGTGGGGCAAGTTGGTGCGAGAGGATGACATCTGGTTTTATTTGAATGTGTTGGTTTTAGGCAAAAGGAAGGAAAATCCAAAATGAAGAGTATGAAGTCTAACAAGTATGATCATCTTGTCCAAGCTATGCAAAGGTGATAGTAAAGGCATTTTTCAGGAGAGATAAGTATGCCAGTGACCAAGCGAAAATGAGAATTGTGATGCATCAGAAGTTCTTAAACCTCCATCAGCCCAGATATTTACGGCATCTGTGGAAAAGGCCATGCAACCCCTCTACCTGAAATGGAGTCAGTTCACAGCTGTAGTTGTACCCAGTGACAAATCTAAGAGGCCTTTTTCTGAAGCAACACTGGAACACAGTTGTGAATAAAACTCTGTTTTGGCATCTTCATGCCACCCCTTTGAAAACTGCATATGTCATATGTAACCAGAAACCTAGATTAAATTTTCTCATTCTTGCCTAGTTGCCTTTGTGTCTTGGTAGTCCTCTGTTTAAGGCACTGTGATTAAGTGAGGCACTTCAAAGTATATTTGTAGCCAAATGAAAATAATGAATGAGGATAAACATATCAACCTGATTTATAATGGTTTTATGACTGTTAGACATTCTTGTACTGTCATGTCAGGTCCTATAGCACAGAGAGAATGCTAAAGAGAAGATAAGCTCTTTTTTGGTTAACTACTGATAAAACACTACTTTCACTGTGGCAGCCCAACAGGAATAATACAGAATAACAAACCACAATCATGTTTCTACAGTGATCACCAAAAAAAAAACAAACAAAAAAACAACCAAAAACCATGGGCATACAAAAGAAGGAGTGTTGCAAAGGGCAGAAGTGTAGCCCATCCTAACAGAAAGCCTAACAGAGTTCATCCAGTCCATATCTCTGTTCAGATGCTGTATCAGCCTACCTAGGTTATTTTACCATGTTGCCAAATCACTTCTGAAGATGTCTACTGATAGTGATAGTGGTAAAACCTTCCAGCAGCATCTGTGCTCCTGTGATCCCATGTAGATACCCGTGGTATTAATCAGTTTTTCTGACCGGCAAATCTTCTTTGTTCTTTCAGACTCATAGGGTCTGCCAAAACAGAAAGATATTAAATATGTCTATATCAATATTCCCACAACCACTATTTAGATGATTATGTTTTGGAGTATAAATATTATTTTCTTTACATTAAACCCATGAGTATTTCCAGGTGAAGAACAATAGAGAGCAAGAATATCTGAATCCAGTTCTCCCCAAGAATGCATTTCCCCAGACTGGGGAAATGTACATCTTTCTGCCATTTTATTTTGCCACTGAGGGAGCTGGGGCTGTTCAGCCTGAAGAGAAGACTCCAGGGAGACCTAATTGTGGCCTTCCAGTACCTGAAGGGGGCCTACAAGAAGGCTGGAAAGGAACTGTTTACAAAGACATCTGGTGACAGGATAAGGGGCAATGGTTTTAAATTAGAGAAGAGCAATGGTTTTAAATTAGAGTAGGATGTAAGGAGGAAGTTCTCTACCATGAGGGTTGTGAAACACTGGAAAGGTTGTCCAGGGAGGTAGTTGAGGCCCTGACCTTGGAGATATTGAAGGTCCGGCTCAACAGAGCTCTAGTCAACCTGATCTAGTGGAGGATGACCTTGCTCACTCCAGGGGATTGGACTAGATGACCTTTGAAGGTGTCTTCCAACCCAAACCATTCTATGATTCTATGATTCTTACTCCTAGAGTGTCAGTGTAAAAAAAAAAAAAAATCTTTAGATGGAGAGAGGAAACTTAATTATTTTCCTCTCAGTGTTTCTCCCTGTAATTGGTGTCTTTCATGTCAAGATGATCTCAATTTGTATTATGGGTTCTGTGCAGGCAGCACTTTCTCTTTGGTCTATAAAGAAATTGTCGAGTGTATAAATCGTAGTGTACATTAAATTACACTAGCCTTTTACTTATTAATTCCCTGTTTTTCCCTTCCACTGTTGGATGCTCATTCCCTCTCTTTTTTTCCCTTTTTCATGAATGCTGTCTTTTTCTCATGCCCCAGTCTCAAAAAAATCCCATGCTTAACCCCAAACAAATATAAGTCTTCTCTCATTTTTGCTAAAGGATACATTGATCTCCTCTGCCTTTCACAAACTCACCACATCTAAATCAAGAACAATCAGGAATAACTCTGTCTGTATTTTCTAAAGGCTAGATCCAGAGCTTACTAGATTTTAGTGGAAATTTTCATGGCCTTTAGCAAGGCTTCAGATGAGTACATATGTTGGTAGATTTATGAAGTGTTCTGCACTGCAAGGTTGTGTCCATTTTGAGCTCCAAACATTGCCTCTCAGGGCTGTATGCAGCAAGCCTGCTATCAATTCCTGGCTATTCTAACTGTTTCTCAAGCAGAGACTACTTATCTGCTTGAGAATCAGGTTCTGACTGTCTTGGAGTGAGCACCAGGTACGTCTGATTAGCCATTGTGTGTACATGAGGAACTCATAATATATTGCATGAGTGCAGGTGTCAACAGTTAACAATTCTCAAATCACATCTTGGTACATGAATGGTCTCAACACCAACCTGCTGTAAACACAATCCAGTTGCAAAGGCTATGCAGCTGCAGGAAGTTACAGTACAGTAATTGGGTAGTTTGGCTCCATTAGTCTATGCTTGAGAAACAACATGGAGTTCATCTCACCTAACTCTAACTGAATAGACTAACTTTATGATTAGTGGAGAAGAATAGGAGCTGCAGAAGATAATTCTTTCTTTTAATCTCAGACACCACTCTCAAGAATGGCTTATAATTATACTTTTTTTACTTTGTTTTTTTCTAAATATTGGGAAATACATGACATAAATTACCTTCCTCACCTGTACAATGTCACATCTTGAAATATCCATAACATGTAGTTGTTCACATGTGGCTATAGGAGCGTTGAGGCAGGATGCCCACCCTGCTGATGCTAAACATGTCACCTGCAGCCCTGCTAATATTTTGTAACATGTGAGTAGCAGCTCTTTACAGTTGCAAAAGCAGGGCCTGGTGCAAGGTTTATCCAGTACCACACTCTGTGTTTGTTTCAGCACTTCAGGTTTCTGGGGTTGATGGGCTATACAGGCACACAGGAGAGCAGAAATCACTCAGTAGTGTCTGAAGCACTGATCCTTCTTCTCGTGGATGTGAGTCTAACTGTAGTCAGTTTATGGATAAGTACATTTTTCCTCTTGAGACAACAATGCAGTAAGATTGGTAGGCTCTCCATCATCTTAACCTATTTATCAGCAAGCTTGATAACTTTTTATTACGAAATATGTCAGCAGAGCAATTAGAATAAATCTCAATGGTTCTGATCTACTTAAAAAAAAATAGGAAAAGGAAAACTAGCAGCCTTCCTCCCTGGTTATGATTAGCCACAAATAAGGGAGAGACAGCATCACCTGAAGGCACCCTGTATCACTTATCAGCCAATTTGTGGTCTGACTTTTTTAAAAGGAAATAAAGGAATTCATCTAGAGATTTCCATTACCCTCTGATATCTTGCTTGTTGATAGGTCTGTTTGAACTTTCACTTTGTTACATCTAAAAGATGATTTTGTTCCACTCAGGAGTAGTCACACAGAGAATGACATTTTGAATAGTCCATCTGCATAGTGTATGGATTGGTTTAAATTACATGGAGAAAGAGGCAGTGAAGGGCTTTCAGATTAAAATTTTATCTGTTTCTGATGCAATCTGCACCTCCAGCTATTAAAGGAAGGGGTGGGTCCTCACTCCTGTTCATCAGACAATCACATCATGGTAGCCACTACCAGTGGAGTGAGTAGCTCTGGGAAAATCCTATTCAGAGCATGATGGCAAGGGTTTTGCCTATATTCTATCATGAGAAAGGAAAAAGGTGTTTGAAAGAGTGAGACATTTTAATTTATATCCTACCCTCTCCCCACCACAAATAATACCCAACACTTCTGCAGTATGTGGACAAACCAGGTGAAAATCCTGTTCCTCAAGTATGGAATGGAGTGTACCATGCTACCATGACTATACTACTGAGCTAAAAGCGTAGGAGTAATTAACTTTTATATTTTCTTTTCATCATGCCACTCTCAAGTAATCCTTGCAATTAAAGTTTCACTGATCCTGATGTTCTGATAAAGAATTTCTGCTCTAACACAAAGGTGTTTCCATAGAAGACTATTAGAAATTTTTTCAAGTTATGTTTAAAATTTCATGACCTGTGTGAAATGAGTCAGATCTGTTTCCCAATGTGACTCAACAGAGCCCTTGTCAGATAAATAGGGTGACATTAATTTACCTCAGACCAAGAAGCAGCTGGTGCTCAGTGGCTACTTCTTTGCTTACTAATTACATTTTTTCTTCCTTGTGGAGTAAATTCTGATGCTCTGATGCATGGTAAAAACAAAAATGAGCTTTTATATATGAATATTTAATTTCACCATTAATTATGTGTCTCTCTTTGTTCTTTCTTACAGATGAACAGACCGATCCAGGTGAAACCAGCGGACAGCGAAAGCCGAGGAGGTAGTTGACTGCATTGCTTTCAGCCACAGTGCTAACTATAATTGTTGTCTCTGGTTTCTCTCAGGCAATGTGCTGATCAATTAGTAACGTAATCACTGCCAAAGAAATTCCCTCTGCAGCAAAGATTCTCTTTATTAAATCTCCTTTACTTCATCTCGCTTTCCTCATATTCAATTATTATTTGATTTTAAAAGGCAGGCAGGTGCCAGCGATTGCCTGGGAAACAAATAACTGCCTTGTTAAGAAGTGAAGCATCAGGCACTGACTTAACAAAGTTTAACAGCAGTCCTGACAATGGAGGTTTTTCAGATCTACATTGGGCTGAGCTTCAGAGGCGTTTAATTTGGTTAATAGAAAGCAAATAATGAAAAAAAAAATGTTAGGATAAAGCAAATGAAGGGAAAAAAGAATGTTTTCTCTGACCATGTCGTTTCTGCTTGGACTGAAACAACTCTGCTTTTGGAAAAAGCAAATTGTGAGACAGCAGAGATTTCTGCACCTGTATCATCTTATCTGGATAAATCTGTTCTGGAAACTGAAAACTTCTCTCAGTCCCAGGGAGTTACTCAGGATTTGCACAGGTGTAGGTGGAATCGGGAGCTAGTCTTTTGCTTTTCCATCCTAGACAGTAGATTTGAAGGGCTTTGCTAAGTTCAGTGTATCACCACTGATCAGGTGTTTCCTGTAAAATGTTTTCTAGTAGAAATAGGCAGTACTTTACCATACTTTTCTAATAGAGGCCCGTTTGTTGGATCAAACACAGAGCTCTCTGAAAAAGCCTAAAATGGGCCATTTTTCTGGATAAATTATTCTGCTCTTTTTTTTTTTTTTAACGTCTACCTTTACATTTATGTAGATGCATATATATATGTATACAATGACATCATGATCCTCTCATCTCTATCTCTTTCTCTTCTGGAAAATCAAAAAGGTTTTGCCCATATATGCAGTAAAAATACTGATGCTTATATTTTGTATAAATGTAGGAGTGAATTTTGTCATTTAGTGATGATGTAGCTCTGAGGTGTGAAAATTCTTTCATTTCCACCATAGCCATAAACTCTTACTCATTTATAGGGCAACTATCTTTGTGTTGGCACTAGTGGAAATCTCTAGCAATGTATACTTAAAAGAAGTAAAATGCCTCACAGACAAAAGGCATTGAAACTTGGGGTTTTCTTCTGTTGAAAGTTTAAGATTCTGGAGGCTTTGACTGCATCAGTATGAGGCTGAAACTCTCCAGTGACTCAAGTCATTGGAAGATTTTGTATGTAGCTTGTAGTTAAAGGGCTGGTGTTATGGAATGGTGAAAGCACAAGGTCGAGAAAGGCTCTGTAAGGAAGGGCTCTGGTGCCATGCAATTGCAGATCAGCAGAAGAGCTGAGTGCTCGTGAATTGCCAGAAAGCTCAGGGATAAATATTGCACTTTTAGAGTCCTCATAAAGTAAGTTTGAGGGAACTTGGACAACGCCGGGCAGAAAGTGTTTGATGGGCTCTGTGATAGCAAGTTCTACTATCAAGGGCCATGACATATTTCTAACCTGCAACAAAGGCATGTCACATCATACAGCATTGTCCCGTGGTTTCTAACAGAACCAGGTCAACTTATCCCCCTTTCCTTCCTATCTGACGAGCTGGCTCCATGTCTGAGTAGGAGTGGGTAAGCCACGGGCAGTTGTCAACACTGATGTCCTAGGGGAAAAGCAGAAGGCTCAGCTGCCTGGGCAAATGAGGGGACATTATGCACATTCCAGTGGAGCTCCTGCCGACAGCAAGAGTGAAAGGAGGGCCTTTTGTCTATTTAATTAGACACACCAAAAAATAATAATTAGGCTGGCCAATTTGCTTAGTGTGCCTACAGGGTAGGCTCCCAATCACTCCTTTTTTTTTTTTTAATGCAAATTACCAAAAGAGAATACATGCTTGATTTTCCGGGAAAAGGTTTCCAAACTCTTTTACTAAGAGCAGCTGTTTTCAGCAGGGGTGGTCTGAACTGCAAAGGGCTCTGGGAGGGTTGGATTCCACATTATCTATCATACTTGTGGTTCCCTTCCCATTGTAGTTTAGCTAATTATCTCCCCAGCACACACAAAACACATCATTTCTCACCTGCTCAGCTCCCATACTGCTCCTATCAGTGGTGATCATGCAGTGCCCAAGCAGATGCAATCATCATTGGCATGAAAGACATGTTGTCTTAATTCCCCACTGACAAGCTATATCTGAGCTGGTGATGTTTCAGGATGGCATGACTCAAAGGCAGCTATGGCAGAAGAGTGGACATCCAGAGGAAGCACTGTATGAAAACTTATGTTCTTTAGCCTACTGGTTAAAGAAGGTAGTGCAAACAGAATGTTAAAAAGGAGGCCATGTGTCTTCTAAGCACATCAAAAGCCTTCACTAGGGTTGCATGATGAAAGTCAGCCTCAACAACAAAGAAACTTACATTGTAGCTTACTATATCTTGTCTGTGTATCAAGATGAGGCACAAGAGAGGGACAGGGCTTGAAGATGAAGTATCACTTCCGTGTCTGCCCATACTCTGAATACATTTCTGTCTTCTTGTTTGTGGAGAATTTTGGTGGCAGGTCAAGGTATTAAAGAAAGAATGTAATACTGTTTGAAACTGCAATTTGCAAGGAGACTTACTGGAAATGTTGAGCAGTATTCTTGAGGAAGTGTGGCTGTGCTCTGTATAGGGGCAAAGACCTGCTTTTTCTCTGAAGGGAATATTTGACTTTTCCAGTAAGTTCTCCCATAATTCAAAACTGATGTAAGTCCAAAATCTGCTCTCCTCTCTCAACCAGATTCTGCTGAACACTTTATGTGCTTCTGAAATCTTGATTTTACTGATTTTTAGCCCTTCCCATGTCTTAGTTCTCAGTTGAACATAAAGTGTATGTGTTATGGCATTTAGTGTGTGTGTGTGACATCTTAGACTCACGTCATCTAGGTTTGGGAAAGAATTCAAAATGTTGCTCAGCAAAAACTGCTTTCAGGCCAACAAAATGAAAATGCTGAGTGCCCTGTGTTAGTTTTTCTGGCTTTATTACTTTGTTTGTTAATCCCTATATTGGACTAGGAGCAAGAAAAAGTGTACAATCCTTTTCAGTAGAAGCTGTCATTACTTACATTTGCCTAATCTCACAGGAGCTAGAAATGAATGTATCCTTAGTACATTTCTTTAGGGAAACAGTCTAAATTAATGGGAAATTTTGGGCATTTCTGATTGTTCATGCGTGTGTAGTCAAGCTACAAAATGTTATGTAGGTATATTGCTTCTACAAAATGCTTCATGAAGCTTCAGATGCTTAATCAGAAGATCAGAGTCCTCTAACTTTTTATAGAGATTGTTGCAGTGACAGAATTGATAGAATATGATAAAAAGGTAAAAAATTCTGTCTTTTGTTCTGAAAAATCAAAGTATAGATCTAGCTCCAGTAAGGGTATCTTAGAAACATTCACTGGCCCTTGTGTTGTCCAGATTTTGGCTTGGCTATGCAGAAAATATTTTGCCACAAATTATTTTTAAGGATGCAAACTATAGCTCTTATTAAATTCTGAACATGACAATTCCCAATTAAATTGATACATTTTTCTATTATTTTCATCCTCTTGTTGATTACTTTTCTTGTTTGCTTGTCTCATATTCAGCTCCCAAAACTGCCTGTAAATACCAGTGATTTAAGGTTTTGCAAACTTAGGGAAAGTTTTCAAGTTTGTTTCATGGTTTAAAACAAAAGTTTGGAGCTGTTTATAAGTCTCTCTATCTTGCACTAAACAACACTTATTGCAGCTTACAGGGTTAATCTATGCTGAATGCAACCCCAAGGCCTCAGTAGGTTGTAAAGGGAGTAATATTTTTTTAAAGGAAAGGGCTTGAGTTGCGCTCCATTAGTGATACTTAGATGCTCCATTGCTCCCACATTCCTCTCAGGGGACAGAGGGAAGTCTGTTAAAGAAGGCACGCAAAGATGTACACAGTGTGCTACTGAAAACTGGTGTTAATGGGACAAGAAATATTTCACTGGGATTTGTAGGTCCTCCTGCATTTTATAGAAGAGATACAGAAGGGTCCTGGACTAAAGAAAATAAAAAATGCAAGTGTCCTGCAGAGAGGGAGTTGAGAGATTTACAGGAAAGTTTCAGTTCATCTCAGTTCATCACTTTGCAGTCTTTTCTGCGTGTCACGTTTTACAAATATACTAAAGCTTCCATGTTTGTGCTTTCACGCAAGATTTGTTATGTATGTTTGAGTGACGCATGTGCAGTGTGTCTTTTGTTTGCTCTTTGGGGGACATTCTATGTGCAGGCTCTGAAATGATCTGGTTTATTCCAGCTTTGGAGCAAAATGTCCAAGTACTCATTTACACTAAACAGCAAAACAGTGGTGCCTCCTTCATATACTATGATCTATTTATTTTTTTCTCTTTCATCAGCTTAGCAATGATGATGCAGCCAGAATGGCTTTTCCACAGTTTCTAAACCATATTTTCCTTTGGGACAAAAGTCTGGATCTATTTCTTATTTCATCGAACCATTTCTGATTCTCACTAGCTCTTTACTGCAGCTGACAGGGTTTATCTGTGACAAACACAGCTCAAGGTCTCAGTAACTATTTGGCATTTAGCTGTTTTGCATTTAACTCATCAGAATTCAATGGCATGTACAGATGGCTAAAACCTCTCAGGAAGCTTCTGATCCAGGTGCTAGTCAGATCCAGACCTATTTAGATGCCACAATCAAGCAAGACTTTTTGTCTTCAGCTTAATTTGGCTTCATACTGGTATAACAATGCCACATGGAATGATTTTCTTCTTCCTTGGAAATGTTTAGCAAAGAGTAGGTTTGCTTGCTCAGATCTCCAGACCAGAAGAAGAAGAAGAAGAGACCTAAGGATAAATAAGGACATGGCATTCTTGACAGAGCTCAGCATCCTCTCTCCTACGCTGCTGTGGGTTTAGGCTATGCATATGTACATGAAATCCTGAAGTCTGGGACTACACATGAATCTGAATTTTACCTGTGTAACTCTTATCTCTTCCTTATCTCTGAGCAACATGTCCTACCTTGAACATCAAACTCTGTGGAAGCCAATTTAAAAGCAGTTCCCCATACTGTACCTTTGGTGAGTTTCTTTAAAAGGTTTCCCATTCCAGAATCCCAGAGTCTCAGAATCCCAGAATCATAGAATCACAGAACTTTAGAGGTTGGAAGGGTCCTCTAGAGATCATCCAGCCCAACCTCCCTGCCTAAGGGAGTTTGCACAGGAATGCATCCGGGCAGGTTTTGAAAGTCTCCAGAGAAGGAGACTCCACAACTCCTCCAGGCAGCCTGTTCCAGGGCTCCATCACTCTCACTGTAAAAAGGTTTTCCTTCTCTGTGCCTTTTTGTAGCCTTGCTCCTTGTCTTATTGCTACAGACCAGCAAAAAATGATTGGCCACTTGACAGCCACCCCTCAGATATCTATACATATTCATCAGATCTCCTTTCAATCTTCTCTTCTTCAGATTAAACAGCCCAAGGTTTATCAGTCTCTCTGTATAGGGGATGCTCAAGTCCCCCAGTCCTCCTTGTGGCTCTCTGATGGACTTTTTCCAGCAGGTCTCTCTATCTCTCTTGAACTGGAAAGTTCAAGAATCAGGAAGTTCAAGAAGCAGGAGTGCAGGCTGAGGGAATTTCCATCTTGTTTCCAGGAGGCAGTCCATAAAACCTACCATTTTGTTGCCTATCACATATTTTTCTTCAGTTGCTCATCCCCTTTTCTTGTACAGTCTCTGTAAGCATGAGCAGGCAGGTGGCATTGGCAAACATCCCAGAGAGACAGACAGTGTTCTCCCTTCTCACACCTGTGTGGAAGGATCCTAAGTATTTGGACTAAAGACATCAGGACAAATTATTTCCCACTTCTGGAGCTTCATATTCTTTCTTCTTTTCTTGGGAACCACAACAGTTTAAAAAATATCTCCCTCTTTATCTTCCCTTGCAGTTTGAAAGGAGATTTCCCACTGTATGTCAGATCTTCCTCCCAAGTCTCATATCTCCTCTTTCTAAGATTTACCCCCAAAATCAGCTGTTTGTTTACTTTTCTTGCAAGTGGAAAGTACTTCCACACACAAATCTAAATATATTTTCTCAATTATATAACCAATATTAAAGAACACATCAGTGCTGAGTTGGAATATCTCAGTGTGAAGAGTAAAAATAATGAATGGCTGTTTAAAAAGAATCTTAATATTCTGTTAAAATACCCATTTGGAAAGGAGATGAGCTCCTGAGTAACAGGTGAAAAAGAAAATTCAGGAACACAACCAAAAGATCTTGTTATTAAACTCTGAGATAGATTTCTTACCTCAGAAGTCGTCCTCTGAGGAAGTGTCAGGAAGTGTAAGGACCAACAGTAAACCTTGGTGTCACTGACAGGGTAGACTTCTGAGGAATGGCTCTCAGAGACCCTGTAGTGTTAGGAGAGAGAACCATCAACACCTGTAAGCATGTTTGGCTCTCTATCTAGCCAAGGGCTGGGGAATGAGGACAATGAAGTTCTGCATATCTTGCAGTCTTGGATAATGCTTTGTCCCCTTTTGGCTAAAATGTTCTGGTTTTCTCCTCTTATAACAGGTATGTATCAAATCCTTGGCAGAATCAAAACCTCACACAAATTCAGCTATTATTGCTTTCTTTCAAGTCAGGTGAAGCCACAGTCTTTGACAAGCAAAGCTGAGCTTTGAACCCTATTGTGTGTGACGACACCGGGTGCAAAAGGAACTTGTCCATTAGATTTTATTCTAGGACTGAATATCTGTTAAAACACATAGGGTTGTTTTTTTTTCTTTAATCCTAAAATAAATCTATCTAGGAAGAGCATTTTTGTACTTATGGAAAGTTTTTCTAGCTGTGACTTGTGAGACTGCTTACAATCAATGGTAAATTAAAATCTTCTGGTTAATTGTGGAAATTCATGATTGCATGATCCTGCTGACAGCTGACATCATGTTGTCCTTACAGGAGCAGACAGAATGCATCAGCATGCAATTGGATCAGATAATTCATATCCTTTCTCTCCACTGCCTTAAAATGTAGTTCTGGGTCAGAAAAAAGGCTCCTACAGATCCTCATGTGTAGTGTTTTATATTCAATGACTGCTGAAGGCTTCTCTACTCCATTCCACACACCTGCTGGAAGAGAATAAGGGATATCAAACTTTTGTTCACATCTGCCCTTTCCATCATGATTGAAATCGATGGAAGCATGGCCATCAGTAGGAACTGGAAAAGATCCACAGAACATTGTGTTCTATCATGTGTACTAAGGACAATGTTTTAAGAATCAAGTATTAAGGGAATAAAAGGCAAAACAAAAACATCACCATTTTTTATAAAGCATTTGTAATCTAATAGTTTAATGACAAGAATAGTCTAGAGCACAGTCTGGAGAGACTAGGGAACTCATCACCTTGAGATTTTGATATCTCTTCTGTTCTCTGCTACCGTGTGACTTTTGATCAATCATGTAACTTTGATTGCCTTCCTGCATTGCCTGCTAAGGTTGAGGTTTCTTTTTATTTGTTCATTTCCTGCAGCTAGTGCCTTTGGCATTAAGGCATGTCAAACTGTCAGTGTCATAGGCTTAAGCCACCAGTGAAAGTCTGTGGCTGTGCAAGAACAAAAATCAAATATGGTAGATGATGAGACACCATCACACTAGAGAGTTATATAAGAAGTGGTGAGAGGAGGAAAGTGGAGGAAATAAATATAGTCCTATAAAAAAATTCAGCATTTGTAAAAAAAACTCAACCTCTTACATGAACTCAGGGAGGCATTACAATCCTAGCATCTTTTTTTTAATGTAAAGGTTGCTTGTCATTTTTTTTTATACAGCATTAATAATACATTTGTAGATACTCTCTGCAATTAATTGCAAGGCATTTATGGCACTGAGTAGTTAGAACGCATTATGATAATCACTCTTCATGCACTGACTTTATTGTAAAGGTTTTGCTGATCATTATAATTGGCTTGTTATTACACAGGGATGTAATAACACCTCTTTGTATAGTAGCACATAGCACATCAATAGCAAATACACTCCCTTTATTTGAAGCAGTGCACATTTTATTAGAATATAGCTGAATGAGTGCAATCCATGTAGTCAAATGAAGTTCCTAATGAACTGTCTCACAAAAGAGACAAAATAGCAACCCTTTTATTATGTATTTTTCCATTGATAAACTTGTACTTAAGGTTACATTGGCATTTCTTTAAAAACTGAAAGGAAAGCTTTGCTGTCATGTCAGAGGACCATTAAGGGAAAAGTGAATATATAGGCTCTTTTTCTGTCTTGTGCTGAATACAGTGAGGAACACTCATGGGATGACTGATGATCACACCTTACAAATTTCTTTGCTTGTTGAGATTTTCAAAGTTTCTTTGTACATTTGGTCTGATATTCACAAAGAATTAAAATGGTCTCACACTTAAATTCAAATCCAGTTCATGGAATGGGCATGTACCAACATACCCTAATCAATTAACAATGAGTTAGGTATGAGTAGCTTGGTGTTTTCCTTACTCCTATTGTGTGGGTCGATTTTCTGTGTTTTGCCAAGTGATAATTTAATGAAAATAAGCAAGCAATCCATGGGCAAATCTTCCAATGTAGAACATTCACTTTCTTTCCCTATTCAAAATTTCCTTGTCGCTGATTGATGTACCTGGAATGTAGAGGCCTTACAAAAGTTCGGGCACAAAATGCAAGGTAAGGAGGAATGACATAAAGAAAAATTAGTACAAAGGGAACTTATGCATCTGGCAGAAAACCTAACTGGTTGCAGGTCACTTAGAATCAGGATAAAATGCTTATAGTTGACTAACAAAAAAATGCTGTAAGGTATTCAAAGTTATTCCCCTGCCTGTCAATATTATTCCAAGTTTGAATTTCATTTCTTTCTGGCAACTTACAGTTGCATATGTCTGACATGAACATGGAATTGATGTATCTTTATTCGGTCATCTACCTCCAAGTGCAATCGATTCCCATCAAGTACCTAAACACTTTTAGAGCCCTGGATCTAGATTAAACAAACAAGCAAAAACCCCACCATTTCCAGATCTGGTACATTTTTTAATATCTCTGTAAAGTATTTTCAGCATATAAACTGAATCCACTGTTCAGCACATACTGCTCTGTGCCTGTTTCTTCATGCCCATCAGCTGTTTATTGTATGATTGAATCTAGAATAAGCCTTTGTCTTTCTGGAAAGTGAGTTGTGTGTGATGCAGGAGCTAAGAAATGCCTGGGCTATAGTCAGTACCTTCAGATATTGGAACAACAAGGTTATCACTGAGCACATTAAGTAAGACTGGCTCAACAATGAGGTTTTGATCCAGACTGAACTCTCATCTTGAACTGGGAATTTCAGTGAGAAGGACTTTGCCTCTTGACTGGTGGGATTCTAGACTATAGAGCATAGCTTATAGAAAGTTTCAAGGCTCAGGAGACCCTGGAGGTCAAAAAGACTTTTCTCCATGGTATACACAGCACTCTCCATTTTGCAGTATGTACATGAAATCTGCTTGAGAGGTAGAAAACACCTATGTAAATAATTAGCTCTCTGAGTAAATTGCATCTAGTGCTTTTACCTAGAAACTGCCTCTTTGGAGCCTTGGACATAGGTACAGAAAAAATTTTAAATAAAACTATGCCACTGTCCTTAAAATGCTAGATTCATTTTGCCTTGTTTAGCAGCCAAATATTAGGCATAATGTCTGAGTTAGTCACCTAGGGTGCTCCTCTGGAAGTGGAAGGAGAGAGGCGCTACCAAACTGTGATTCACTCCATTCTAAGATACATGGGTTAAACTGTGCTTGGAATTTCCCTCTCTCTTCCCACCCCCGGCTCTCCAAAGGATCTGGAATGAACCTATGGCAATTAACTCAGATTTAGATCTCTCATTTTTAGACACCTGAAGAGAGGTAAGATGAATCACAGCTTTCACCTTTTCATGCCATAGTTCTCCATCTGCATCATAAGAATAATGATACTTGACTTTCTGAAGCCCTAGTTAAGACCTATGAATAAAAATTGTTATATGAAACCTATGGATTGTAGGAGATACTGGGGTACTGTCCTAAAAAGGGAAGACAAATTTGGTCATTAACATGTTTGCTTCATAATGTCAGGGGAAGAATAGGAGGAATTGCATCCTAATCAACCTAATCAATACAGATAAGCTGATACATTTCAATTCCTATTTAGAGAGTCAATTTCTACTTTCATTTTTATATTTGACTTTGCTACCACTCCTATTCTTATGGCAGAAGATGAAATAAAGTAAATTAAAAATTAGTGAAGTAAAAAAACTTCAAATTCAAAGTAGTGCATAACATTAATGTCTTGTAAATGTATTTTTTTTCATAATTAAGAAAACTATTTTTACTTTAAAAACCAGTTTGTTTTGGAATCTGTAATGGAAAATTAATATGGCCCCTTGTAATATCATTTGTAGAGAGGTAATTTTCGAGGCAGCACTGCACCAAAATATTTTCCCCCAGGGAATATAAACAGTTGGCTTCAATTAGTGAGGGACTGTTTCCTTTCTTTTCAATTTTAAGGGCAGCCTTGCAGCCTGATCCTGCACAGAGGAAGAGAAAGCTCTACACAGGGCAATAGACTGCAGCTTGTAAGACTGAAGCTTAACTTCTTGCCATGACATCGATTTTTCTCCTTGACCTTGAAGAGGTCAGGCTTTATTATTTTCACTCCATTTCTATTTGGCCACTAATATGTTCGTGTAAATATATACATAAAACAGGCCAAATATCTTCCTCTGATACCAGTTTCATTCTGCAAAATAGCATCAGTGCTGCAAGGATGCATGTATTAAAGTTTATTAGGTGATCAGGTTCTCTAACTCAATAGAGATGTTTAGTAGTGTTGAATGTGTTTCACCTGTCAAACATAAGGTCAGTGGGTCTTAGATGTACAAATACTCCCTTTGAAAAGTATTTCCAGATAATGACATTCTTCCAAAAAGTTGGAGACAGCTTTGTGGATCTCATTCCTCACACTTTTACAGTGGACTCAAAACTCGTTCCTGCAGGAGGTGCTACCTTCTCATCTTTCTAGGAACTGCAGCAGAACATGTCCCGTACCAGACCAGGTTTATTTCAAGACACAAGCTGAGATTGCCCAATGAGTGGGTCTAAAAGAGTGTTAAATATAAGGGATGAGTAGCTCAACAATATTAGGACTGGCTTTAATGGAGAGATTCTTTCTCATAGCATCAAACCTAGTATGCAGGAATTTGTAAATAGTAAAACACTTCATGCCCATGAACTGCCACATGAATGGTAATTAATTCCCCCAAATCTCTATTTTATCCACCTCTTGAGTCACTGATGAATGGCCAGATGCACTGATTATAAACCACAAAACACTGACACTTCCAAGCAGCCATTCAATTAACATGAAATTATGTTTCTGCAATGTAAGGTACATTGAATTAGTTGCTTTCTTGGATTTTTTTTTCCCCCGGAATGACTCTGACTGTTATTATAATGAATAGCTAATGAAGAAGAGATGTGGGAGAATGGGCCAGAACCTCAGGCAAGGGGGAATGAAGATAGTATGAGTTTAATGACTTCAGAGATTGGACTGAACCAAAGCAGTCTCTCCACTCTGCAGGTCAGAAATCTAATTATTTACTGTCTATCTTACAGTAGTGCCTGGGAGACCAGTTATGAACCATGACACTAGGTTTGTTGTACAATGCAAAATAGATAGAGGCCTTCTTTTCCTTAAGAGGTTACTGTCTAAACATGAGACTAGATGCAGTGTCCAGATGCACACCTGTCGTATAATGTCTTCCCAGATTTGAGAAAAAGGATTATGCTGGTTTGGCAACAGGGACTGACAGCAGTAAACACTACGGAAAACTTCAAGCAAAGCTCACTTTGGGGATACATCCTCTGAGACAAAGTGAGTGACCTCCTAAACATAGCATACAAAAGACTTTAGACTAATAGCATGGCCTCCTTTTTTGACGAGGACCTTCTTGCTGAACACTCCCACCACATAGTCCTGGTTGGTGTATCTGGTCACAGCTCAGACCAGGCAGCTGGTTGTGGTGTACAGGTTTGCTGAGGAACACAGTGTACTAACAGGGACCCTGTTATGCAACTGTGCTACTTGTTATAGCAAGGGGAGGAAGGTCCATGGGTACTGTGGGAGAAATAAGACTACAGGAGGAAACTGATATATAGCAGTCCCTGAATACCAACTGTCTCTACAAGGAATTTGTCAAAGGAACCAGATACACCTAGGAAAAAAAACCCAAAAAAACAAAAACCCAAGAGTTGAACATCCTGTCTCACAACAGAAATTCAAATCCTTATGCAAGTGTATATTTTCCAGTGTTTGCAATGAGCTGAATTTATCCCTGTCTCTCCTTGATCTCAGTGTGTGATCCAGCACTCTTCCTGGGTATTACAGGCAATGTGTTTTTCATTAGAGCCTGTCATCTTCCCTTATTGAAATTTGGACTTGAGAAAGGCCAAAACACTGGAGCGATAACCATTCTTCTGGTGTTTCTGACTAGATTAAAAGGGAATGAATAGGTTTTAGATCTAGAAGGAATTGTTAGAGCTCATTTAACCTCTTGCATAAAACGGCTGTAAAATTTCACACAGATGTGCTCTGCTGAGACTTCCAACTTGTATCTGACTGAAGAATAAATATGTTTAGCCAGAGATCTACTCTTTCAAGGCTTCAGCACAACTTCCATGTCAAACAGGTTGGATATGTGAAGACGAACTGTCTGAAAAGAACCTTAGAATGATTTGGGTTGGAAAGGTCCTCAAAGACCATCTAGTTCCCATCCCTCTGCTATGGTCAGAGACACTTCCCACTAGACCAGGTTGCTCAAGGCCCCATCTAACCTGGCTTTAAACACTTCTAAGGTTGGTATCTCCACAACTTCTCTGGGCAAACTGTTCCAGTGCCTCACTACACTCATGAAAATAATTTCTTCCTAATGTCTAATCTAAATCTAGCTTCTTCAAGTCTGAAGCCATCACCCCACATCCTGTTGCTGTATGTCCTTGTAAAAAAGCTGTAGGCTCCCTTCAAATACAGGAAGGATGCTATAAGTTCTCCCCAGAATCTTATCTTCTCCATACTGAACAGACACAGCTCCCTCAGCCTGTCCTTGCAGGAGAGGTGCTCCAGCCATCTTATCATCTTTGTGACCCTTCTCTGGACCCATTTCCTTCTTATGTTGTTACCTCCAGAGCAGGATGAAGTGCTTTGTGTTGAGTCACAGAATCATAGAATCATGGAATCACAGAATCACTGAAGTTGGAAAATACCTCTGAGGTCATCAAGTCCATCCTGTAACCTAACACCATGACATTAGCTAATCCATGCTGCCAAGTGCTACATGCAGCCTTTTCTTAAAGGCCTTCAGGGATGGTGACTCCACCATCTCCCAGGGCAGTCCATTCCAGTGCCTAATCACCCGTTCTGTGAGGAAGTGCTTCCTAATATCCTACCTAAACCTCCTTGGTGCAGCTTCAGACCATGCCCTCTTGTCCTGTCACTCGTTGCATGGGAGAAGAGCACACCTGACTGCAACTTCCTTTTAGGTAGTTGTAAAGTGTGATGAGGTCCCCACTGAGGCTGAACAACTCCAGCTCCCTCAGCCTCTCCTCATAAGCCTTTCCCTCCAGCTCCCACACCAGTCTCATCACTCCGGATAGAGTAGAAGGGAGCAATCACCTCCCTTGATCTGATGACAATATTCCTTTGCTGCAGCCCAGGATACTACTTGCTTTCCAGGCTTCTAGTGCACAGTGCTGGTTCCTGTTGAGAATCTCATCAACCAGCACCCATGTGTGCTTTTCCTCAAGGCTGCCCTCTGGCCATACTCTACCCAGCCTGCATTTGTGCATGTGATTACTCTGATCCAGATGCAGGATCTTGCACCTGGCTTTGTTGAATGTTTTGAGGTTGGCTCTGGCCAACGTCTCAAGCCTGTCAAGGTCCCTCTGGCTGGCATCTTGTCCCTTCAGCACATTAGCTTCACCACACCACACAGCTTGGTGTTATTTGCAAACTTGCTGAGCTTGCAGTCAATCCCACTGTCCATGTCATCAGCAAAGATGATAAACTGCTCCCACTACTACCCCCTGATGAATACCACTTATCACTTGTCTTTGCATGGACATTGAGACACTGAGCATCACTCTTTGAGTGTGGTCACCAAGCTAATTCCTCAGCCACTAGGAAGCCCACCCATCAGATCGTTGTCTTTCCAATTCAAAGAGCAGGGTATCTTGGGTGACAGTGTCAAATGCTTTACACAAGTCCAGGCAGACCACATCAACTACTCTTCTCCTATCCAACAACACTGTTACCCCGCCACAGAAGGCCATTAAGCTTGTCACAGGATGAGGGGATGTTAGGGGTTGGAAGAGACCCAAGGAGATCATCAAGTCCAACACCCCCTGCCAGAGCAGGACCATACAATCTAGCACAGATCACAGAGGAACACATACAGACAGGCCTTAAAAGTCTCCAGAGAAGGATACTCCACAGCTTCTCTGGGGAGCCTGTTCCACTTCTTTGTGACCCTTATAGTAAAGAAGTTACCCCTTGTGTTGAAGTGGAACCTCTTGTGCTTCAACTTACAGCCATTGCTTCTTGTCCTATCACAGGAAACAAGTGAGAAGAGACTGTCCACCCACTCCTGACTAGCCCTCAAATATTTAGAAACATTTATTAAACCCCATCTCAGTCTTCTCTTTTCCAGACTAAAAAGTCCTAGGTCACTCAGCCTCTCCTCATCAGACAGTGCTCCTGTTCCCTCATCATCCTCATAGCCTTCCACTGGATCCTCTCCAGCAGATTACTGTCCCTCTTAAACTGGGAAGCCCAAAACTGAATGCATGATTCAATATGGGTTCTCACCAGGGCAGAGTCACTATTATCAGGCACTATTTGCCTGTGGTGAAGCTTCCATATGTTCTGTTACCTTAGCAAAGTTTCCAGACATATTTGTTCCAGGATCTTTCTGATCACACAGGTGAGACTGACTGTGCTGTAACTCCCCAGGTCTTCCATTTTGAAAAAGTGTTGTATGTTGCCCCTTTTCCAAACAATGGGAGCTTCAGAAGGTTGCCATGACTTTTATAATATGATGGAAAGTGGCCTGGCAACTTCATCTGACACTTTCATCTGGACTTGCAAGTGAATCCCATCAAGTACCATGGACTTGTGTGTTTTGAGCTTTTCTAGGTGGTCTCAAACTGATCTTCACATAGGAGAGGTGATTTTTCATTTTCCCATTTCTTAATTTTACCTTCTGTATGGTTAGGATAGTTAAGATCCCTGTCAGTAAAGACTGAGGCAAAAAAGTCATTGAGTATCTCACCCTTCTCCTTTTTCTGGATGACTGGGTCTTCTGTTTCCTTCCAGAAGGAGCCCACCTCTTCCCCAGGCATTCTTTTATCTTTTCAAAGATTTTTAAAGCTAGTATTTCTTTTTAAAGCCTTGAATAATTTTGAAAATTATGCCAATAAATAAGGATACAGATTTTGCAATAGGTTATGTGTAACACTTAGACATGGCAGGATATATTTTCCAGTAAAAAGAAAAAAAATCAATGAAAACTTGCTTTCTGACCAGCCTCCACTCTCCTCAAAAGAACCAAGAGTGTCAATGTTTTCTGGGGGCAAAGTTTTCTATTTTTAGATAAAGAGACCCTAGAAGAGGCGCAGGAGAGTGATAATTCTGAAGCTGAAAAGGTGAAAATGTTGATTTTGTCTGTGGACACAATGGAGGTCATTCAGAGGAAGAAGCTTCCTATCAAATGAGGAAGAAGCAATTGTATGACTCTTCCTGTATGGTCCCAAATTGACAGCACTGCCATTTCTCATTTACCACATTTCCATACCAACATAAATGTTCTTTCTCCTTGAGTTTCTACCTTCCTAGTCTTGCCATGTGCCAAAGAGGTGAGATGCTTCCCAGTGCTTTTCAGAAAGTTATTCTCTCCCCATCTCAAAAGGAGTACTTCATCTGCTGTAGCCAGTGTTCACAGAAATGGGTCTTCGTGTGTGTCGATTGACAATGTAGAATGACAGAATTTCTATGGGCAAATAATCAGGGGAAATCCACCACTTTGCAGACATTAGTAAGATGCTGATCTTCAGCAACATTGCAAGCTTTTACTCTCTTTAAAGTATTATAGCTGTCCTTTAGGGGAAAAACTTGTAACTAAAGGCTAAAATCAGCAGTGGAGCATAATGCTGGTTATTCTATTCACTTGCCCTGCTGTATTTAGGATCCATTTATTACAAGCTTTTTCTTTTCTTTTCTTTTTTATTTTTTCTGTTGAATCTAAAAAAAGAAGTGACCAGGCTGGCAGTGACATGTGATTAATAGATTGCACCTTTAGAAAAGAGTTAGCAGAAGGAGATTTGCATTGCAGCCTATTATTTATTAATTAAATGCAGACACCCTGTTTATACCAATGCTGATGACATTAGTTCATGTCCATGTTTTGGGTCCGCATTATCCATCCAGTCTTCTAGCATAGTAATGATTGTTATTAAAGCAGTGGGTTTTAATGTGCTTCTTCTGTCACTTGTTTCTGCTATGAGCAGAAAAGGAGAGCCAAAAGTTAAAAGGCCAACCTGAACTTTTTTCTCTATCTCTGACAGCCTGGGCTTCCTTGCCACATCTCTCAGTTTCTCTGAGATAATCACTGCGTGCTCCAGAGCAAGGGAAACTCTACCTTTCTGTAGCTCAGAATGCAGTAAAGACAAAGTGTGCAAGGCTTCATGCTGTATGAGACTTTCACCATCGGTTACAGTATAGAGGATTACATTAGGGGACACATATGTACCTGCTAGCAATATTTCAATTAGCAGAATTGTAAAGAGCTATTACAAATGTTGTCATTATAGCAGGGCCAGGGTAGAATATTATATTTTACATGGCTCTTGTTTTGATAAGATTTTCCTCCTGCCTGCAAAGTGTTCAGAGGAAACTCCTGAAGCCAGTTCAGCTCGGAGGTTTCTGTTATTCCTAGTAGCTGTCTTCAGAATCCTACCATCACATGTGGGAAAAACAAGTAGATTGCAGAACTTTGATCCCACGTAACAGTGGCTTGGGAACCCATGACCTGTTCTACCAGACATAAATCTTGAGACAAGCAGATGACTATAAGACTGTTCTTTCCTGCACCTTTGAAAAAATAAAATATTGGTCCATGAGACAATTCTGCTGATTTTATGTAAGGAAACAGTTATTTACCAGCTCCAGACAGATCATAAACAAATACATGGCCCTTGGTTGAACCCACTGTCATCACAAGAAAAAGCAAAGCTCATAGATCACATGCATTTTGCCTTCAGAATAAAGATGGAACTTCAGGTAAACCTTCACATTCATCAGTTGATGTCCTTGAAAAATGACAGTTCAGGTATCCCAAATCCAAATACTAAATTATCCCTGCAGAAGTATGTCATCAATGTTTAGATTTGGTAGGGTTTCTTAAAGGGATCTAATGTATACTCTTCTCCAATGATTGTGTCTGGTGCTTTTCCTACACATTAAAGGAAAGGTAAAATGTATTAACTAGTCTCTTACTGGTATCTTCATCATGTAAGCAGTTGATTTCACTCTTAGTAGGACTTTCTGTAGTCAGGGCAGGAAGATAGTTTGGGACTGAATGGGAGGTGTTAAAGTTTTCTCTCTACTCGGAAAATTCATCATTCTCCAGAGATACATAGATGAGATTTCATGACTACCAGTATGCACTCAGGAAACTCTTTAGGGTTTGGTCTAAAGGGTACTCACACTCCAGTGACCTTTGTACCAAGGACTCCACGGAAGATTTCCACAAGAGCAGTCCAAGTATCTGAGCCTTAAATATTGTCTTCACATTCTGTAATTGTAATCACATTCTGTCCCTGAAAGCTGAATACTGCAGCATCCTCCAATTAACAGTGAATATTAGAGTGTCTTTAAACATTATCTGTGCCATGACACAATCTGAATATATACAAAAGGCATTCAAAATATGAATTAAGAGAGTGAATGGGCTGATTTAGCCTTCACTGTTTCTCACACTGTGACATCTGCCTTTCATAGCCTGATGAAGTGCATGTACAGTTGGTGGATTTGCTACCAGAAAGGACTTACACTTGTTTCCCATTCTGTATATGTACTTTAGAGATGAAATGTGAGTACAGGAAAGAATACAGTAAAAAAAAAAACCAAATCACTGAATATGGGAACTATAGCTGGAAATAAAATTGGTATTTAAAAAATTAGGTAAGGGATTGCAGAAACGGATAGGAAAATTTTACGGAAGGGTTTTTACATCTGTGCGTATGCTTCCAACTGTTTTTTGTCTTCTTTTTTTCTTTTTCTGTCCTCCACTTCTCCTAGGTTTTCATATTTAGACATTGGTTCTCATGCAGGTGCACCAAGCACTAGGACACTTGTGAACATCTCTATTCCTGACCACAGGAAAAAACTGAGTGGGTTGTAAAGTGAAACTGTCCCCACTAATGTATCAGCAATATGAAACTCCTCATCCTTACCCACAGAGTGAAGAAGGGCAGAAGGATGGCTTTAAAATAGATGCTGCTCTGCTGAGTGATGTAGATAATATTCAGTGACTCTCAAAACCTCTTCCAGATGAAATCAACTTCTTTGCCTTGCTCATTGTGTGGATGTGGAATCTGAGGAACAGTGACCCACTGTGGTTTCAGAGCACCACCTCATCATTTTAGAGCAGAAGACATGCCTTTAAGTTCCATTCAATACCTTACGTATATTTGTCCTTATTTTGTATATATGTTTTCCCTCTTTCCCCATCTCAGCTTTGCATAAGTCTTCTGGCTTTTGCAAGAGTGTAATAATGTAAATCACAGAGTATAGGGGTGCATCTCTGGGAAATATGAAGGAGAGTTCCTTCTGACCCCCATCTTCTACATGGATGTGGAACATATTGCTGCTGGCATTACAGGAAAAAATGAAATGATGGTGCTATCATACTGGAAAGGATGCAGCCCTGTTCCTGACCTGCCTGCATCCTCTGTGCTGTAGGAAGCCATCATCACTAGCCTGTCAGTTATATTATCTCCTTCATGCAGTAGTGCAAACATGCAGTAAAACATGCAGAAATGTCTGGTCACAAAAGGCTTAGCAACTACTCTGTCCAAATAAAAAAGTCTAAACAGACAGTGGGTTGGGGTATTTTCCTTTTAAAGCTCCTTTGAAGGTTTGATTTTCTGCCCCCCACCCCCACCCCACCTGTAATGCAAATCTGTTCTACCTATACCACCCAAATGCCAGGAAATCTTAGAACAGTAAATACCCCTGCAGCACAAACAAAATCATGCTTCAGAGAAATTGTTTGGCTTCTCAAAGACATGACCTTGCCCTTTAAAATGAAGGGTATGCTTCCAAAAAGCTCTCCTTCTCTTCCAGACCTTTGCTTTCAGCACTCTTGCAGCTGTACCACCTTCACCACTGATAATATCACAGATTCTCAAGCTCAGTGAGGACACTTGGCCCAGGGAGGCATTAAAGTCTTGTCTTCAAATCCAGAAGGTGCTTTGTCACTGAGTTGTCATTAAAGCAACACTTTAAGAAGGCAATAGAAGGCAGTTTGCTCTAAGTTATCCCATCTTTTGGCTGGAATCAATAAAACCTCTGCTATTTCTTTCTAAAGGAAATCAGACTTGCACAATCAGGCTGTTTGTGTGTGCTTGCCCCATTTATCAGTCAGTCTGTCAAGAGCTCCTCCTTTAAGCTTTGAACCCACTGGGTAATTTAACCTATTGGTGATGGGGTGGAAGAGGTCCCAAAGCTATCATATTCCTATAAAATCTGTGAAAACAGACAGACAGACAGAGCAGAGAGTTCTCATTAGTACTCATAAGACCATTGTTTGTTACACATCACTGAACTCATGGGCATAGGGACACTGGAAGAGGCTTTACACATTTGGCTACCCATGAAGCAACTTGTTTCAGTGTATGCACTCTGATACCCTGTCAAGAGGCCTCCTGTAGTACCAGCTTCTTGGTTTTAACAGGATGTCAGACAGATTTCTTAGCTCCTTTCTGCTGATTTCAAGAGTGTTTCACACAGCAGAAAAGTCAGCCTGCTTGTTGCATTTCCCTTCCCTCCCTAGCCAAAGCCACCAAGGGAGAATGCCTGTGCATTGTTTAACAGCTAGCACAATATCAAAGGTGGCTGCTTTTCAGCAAGGTGTATCTGAAGGTAATAGGAGAAAACAGGAAAGGTTTATGAAATAGTTGTGGTATATCAGCATGAAAAGTACTGTTCAAACATAAAATGGTATGTGTTATTCGGTCATATCTTCAGGTTGTCAAGAAGGACTTCAAGGTTAAAAAAGGTGTGTGAACAAATCTTATTTTCTTTTGACATGGTTCAGCCTCTATCAGTGCTTCTTCCAAGCCCTTTTCAATTGGCACTGTTGAATTTTGTCTGTTTGTCATGTGGAATAAACAAATCTGAGGTGTTACTCAGAACATCTCTCTTCACAACATGTGGGAAAGCATACTCTGAGAGAGACATCCAAAGGTCCCGTTGTATGGCAGTTTTTCTATCTACATGACAGATAGTGTTTCAACTTCAGTTCAGCTTTCCTGTATGGAAATCAAATCTCTGGGCATTTCCCAAGCATACCTCTGGACACAGGTATGTGGGTGGAGATGTTCCTGTTATAACCAGTGTAATATAACACAAGTGACCTGTAGGTGAAGCTCTCTAGCAAAGTACCTTTGATGTACCTAGGCTACATACTGTAAAGAATCAACTGAATAATAAATATAATACATTAAAAACATTTTTGTATTTAGATGTATANACAGCTTTTCATGAGCATCAGAAAATGCTGTCTTTATATGGAAATTTTAAGTGTGTACTTACATTATTGGTTCCTATTTTAACATTTTGGATTAAAGAAAAATTAGTTTAATTCCTCCTTTCAAAGAAAACCTCACTAACTTGAGCTAGTGAATTTACACATACCTAAGTATTATGTGGGCTGTGCTTTATTTACATCCTATTTCATTTTATATTTTTAACATATTTTTCAATTTGTAAAAGTTGGTTTGTAATTTTAAGAACTCATTCCTATATTAATTTTACCTTTTTTTTTTTTTTTTTCCTGACATTCTTTCTTACTTATACTTTGTTTTACCTGCCTTCCTGCCTATCTCCTAGGTATTATCACCATAATTTCTAAAAACTGGAATAAGCAGAGGAAAGAACAGGACCAGATTTTCTTCTTTTTAAATGGTAGTGACTAAGCAGTAACTCCACAAAAGTTCTTAAAAGTCAGTTTGATTTACTGAGGGGTACATTAGAGAGGGCTTTGGTATACATTATCTTGACAGAGAAGTCATTTATATGTATGGAAGACCAACAGGATAAACTGAAAGGGGAATAAAAAAAAAAAGAAAAAACAAAAAAGATTGTTTCTATCCCTTCTCAGTGAATGGAAACAGAAAACAAGTAAAGAGAGAAAACAGAGGGAGGGAGAGGGAGGGTGTTTCACTAGATGGCAAGTATTCTATGTGCTACTCTTGTATGCCATGGATCACTCTCTTTATAGTCACATGGGTGCAAAGTGATGAACTGGAGAAGAGCAGGCAGCTTGGCAGAAGGAAGTTGCCAGCATGGCCTTGTGCATCAGGTGAGGTTTGTTTGTTGAAGACAGGCCAATTTTTGTGGCCATTACTTAACCCCACTCTTGCAATTATTTTTTCATCCAGATAATCTAATTTTCTTCACTCAAAACATCAAGTTAGGAATTAGGTGAGGAATGTCTGTCTCAAATATCTCTAGTGATTCCTGACTGTATGAAGAAATAACCCAGGGGGAGATCAGAGATTTTCAGTGTACTTCTGATTGCCTAAACCTTATGTTTATCCCTTTTAGCTTAGCCTCACTAGAGGTAAAATGACCTCAGAGCAATATCCCAGCCAGCTAGGACCAGATTATGGCCTTTGCCATCTAGCAGCACACAGAGCAGAAGGAAAAGCACTTCATACTCAGCTAGTGTTAAAATGGTAATATTTCTTGTCTTGTTCTTTGATACACTACAAGGATTTATTCTTGCCTTGTAGTTGACACTGGTCAGGCCGCATCTTGAGTACTGTGTCCAGTTCTGGTACCCTCGGTTCAAGAGAGATTTTGAGGTATTGGAACACATCCAGAGAAGGGCAATGAAGGTGTTGAGGGGCCTGGAGCACAGCCCTGTTAGGAGAGACTGAGGGACATGAAGTTGTTTAGCCTGGAGAAGAGGAGGCTCTGGGGTAACCTCATTGCTGTCTACAACTGCCTGAAGGGAGTTTGTAGGCAGGTAAGGATTGGTCTCTTGTCCCAGGCAACCAGCAACAGAACGAGGGGACACAATCTCAAGTTGTGCCAGTGGAGGCATAGGCTGGATATTAGGAAGAAGTTCTTCACAGAGTGATTGGCATTGGAATGGGCTGCCCAGGGAGGTGGTGGAGTCACTGTCCCTGAAGGTGTTCAAGAAAAGACTGGATGAAGCACTTAGTGCCATTGGATAGGTTGGACTGGATGATGTTGGAGGTCTCTTCCAACCTGACTTTTCTATTCTATTCTATTCTATTCTATTCTATTCTATTCTATACAAAATCATAAATGCATCTGGGTCCACACAGCAATGAAATCTCTGTTCTGCCTAGTATTTCTCAGAGTTCTCTGGGAAAATGTCTAGAAAAAAAAAAAAAATCCCAACAGGGTCTTAGAAGAATTCTGTAGAGCTTCTTGCCACATTTTGTGCTTCCCAGCTCCCAAACATACTGTGAACCTTTGAACACATTGCTGAGCTAGGAAACTAGGGCCAATGCTCAAGTGAACATATTCCCTCAGTTCAGATTGCCTGGATAGATCACACACATTGTTTTTTAGCAGGAATACTTATTTCTTAAGACTAATTGATGCTTATGGTAATCAAGACTAGATTTTTACAGGTCAGCTCAAGCTGAAGCTGTGCATGATCCTAGTTTCCAATAAATAATATTGAGATTGCTTTAATAATTCATCATAGCTATTATTTTCTACTCCTGGCATTAACCCTGCAGAAGCAGTTTGGTCTTCGAATCAAGTGGTGACATCCTGGCTTTCAGTCTCAGAGCTTCTGGACTTCTCAAGGGTGACCTGTAATGGACATCTCTGTATAGGAAGGTTATGCCTATCTCCAGGTCTCTTGATTCATTAAGAGCAAAATTCATCTGAGATTTGGAAGCAATTATTTCTTTCACTTGGCTTTTGCTGGATTTGCTCAGCCTCACTAGTAGGGTCTGGAATCAGTGAACACTCTGAACATGGGATGGACAACATTTCCTGATTAAGATGGGTCATTTGTTTTTTTGTCCTCTGTAGATGTAAGCCATGAGCTAAACAGAGGTAAATTTCTGGAAAGTTCTGCCCAAGTAATGATATTTATGTTCCAATTTTTGCATGTAGAATCATGTTTCCCTCCCTGAAATTGTTAGATTTCTGCAGTTCACTGCGGGGGAGGGAGAAAGCTGTGTGCTTTCTGTGTGTTGTAATCAAGCTTCAATACTTTATATTGGTTGTGTTATTTTTTTCGTTGTTTTTTTTGTGTGGTTTTTGTTTGTTTGTTTGTTTTCTTGCTTTTCATGAGTGAGGATGGAAAACAACCTGGAACATCTCTCCTAACTCTGAATACAGGTCATTTTAACGCCACTGTGAATGTTAACGATTTGAGTATTAATCCTGAAAAGTTTTACAAAATATCTTTACACATATGGCTATTGGGGTTGAAGAGATATTCGTGGGCAATTTCATCTTATTATTGATAAAATGCAATAAATTCTTATTACTGAAATGTAACCTTCTTGTCAGAGAAGTTGTTAGTAAAGATGTTGCTGAGGATTGATGTCTGTGCGTATGTGTGCAAATGTGTATCAAGGTGAATAATCGTAACAGTGTTAGTCAGGTGTTCTTTTCAGCCCTTTTCTCTATGTCAGCTGTTTTGTAGGTTTTAATATTTTTTTCCCTTCAGGGGATATTTAAGTATAAGGCATTGTTAGCTAAGAAAATGAAAAACAAATGAAGAAACAAATAAAACTTGAAAACAGCACTCATTCCCCATTGACTGTGGTGCCTGGAATTTACCTAGCCTAACTGTGTGCGGTCAATTATCATTGTTATTTTCTAGAATTTAAACAGGGACATTTGCTCCAAGAAAAGAAATAATAGCAAATATGATCTTCTGACTCAGATATTCATAGAAAATATCTTAGTACTGATTTCCCTCCATTCTTTCTTCTTCTTTTTCCTTTTTTCTTTCCCGCACACTTAACTACTGCAATTCATAAAACAATTTTTAAAGTGTGAATTTGCCTAGGTTTTGAGCCACACTTAGCCCTGACTCCAGCTTAATCTTGCTGAGGGCATCATCAAGACTGTGTATTTCCTTTCTCTGCAGACTTTTCCTGCTAAGAGAAAATTCTCTTTGTTTTAAAGAAAACAGTTATGAGTGAAAAGTTTTCCAACAATATGAATTCCTGTTCTGTCTCTGTGGCTCACCAGAAGTTGCATCCCAGATCTAGAAGGGTTGAATGAATATGAAACATACCTCACAGGCCAAATAGAGACTGTTGGTCAATATGTGATTTCTAGCTAGAGAGTTAGCCTGTGCCTGAGGGAGCTGTCTGGTGAACGCTCTACAATGGGAACATTTCAGTTCCAGTTTCTGAAATAAATTTTATTCTTTCATGTATGGAAGCTAACCATCCTGAGAGAGAATTAGTCAATGAAACAGCTTCTGCGGAGGCAATCGTCATTGTTTAAGCTATTTGAAAATTGTCTGAATGATGAACTGGATGAATATAAGGATTCATTTCACTCCATTCAAGGAGATGAGTGAGCTTGTGCAACAGATGATCTAGTATGTCTTTTCTGTTGCTAATTACTGTAATTGTGAGTAAGAAAATGGGATGAGACCACTGCAGCAAAAGAGCCAGGAGATCCCCAGACCAGAGGGGTTAACACTTGTCATTCTTAATCATACTGCTAGGGTCTCATGACAAGACGACTACACAGGGTATGAACACAGACAGCTCACACAACTCCATTTTCCCCACTGGCACCATCTCTTTATGATTTCTTGTGTTAATTATATTCCTGCTCCATTCCACAGCAGAGCTAAATGCTCAGTGATTGTCATCAAAGGAAGAGAGAGGAGACTTTGTTCTCAGCTCCAGCGACTTTGCTGTTCTGCAGAAGAGCAGCTTTCAAGGCATCAGCTATTTAGTGACTCCAGGGGATCAGAATCTTTGTGGTTGGCAAATAGGACAATCATCACCTTCTGTCTGGTTTTCTGAGACTGTTTCTAGATACTGCTGGCCTCCACTGAAGTCTGGGGAGCTGCAGTCCAGTCTGGAAATTTGTTTGTGCAAACACCTGGGCTTTTGTACCTCAGTGGTGCTGTCATAAGCTTCAAACTGATGTCCTATGGGCCTGGGGGTAGGTATTTTTTATCAGTTTAAAGTAAAACTAATTTAATTAAAGAGCCTGTTTCTTCACTAAAATGAAAAATCAATCTTCCCTGCACACCACCCTGCCTTTCCAGAGAAAAACATCTCACACTCAACCAAATTGATTCTTGTCCTAAGGAGAGAGGGTATGTCAGTCTAGTACAGGAATAAGTGTGGCTCAAGGGAAGGAGTGTCCCAGCTGGAAGACTGAAGGTTGTTATGCAAATTAATGTGGTAATTACAGTATCATCTGGAGAAAGTTAACTGTGACTGCATCCCTGTTCTGCTAAGTGCTGTACACACTGCAATAACAAGGAAGTCCTAGCATAGTTATAATCTCACCAGGCAGTTCAGAACAAGAAGATCCACTATTACTGTGTCACAGATAAGGAAAAAAGATCCAGAGATATTTTAAATATAATGATCAGCAACAACTCTGGTGCTTTTTGGACATACTAAGTACAAGAATAAATTGAAATTCTTGGCAGAAGAAAGGGATATTCACAAATCTTCTAATAATTTTGAAAGGGAAAAGAATAATTTGGAAAGCAAAAATAAAATATATACCTTCTTCATTTACCCTTTGTTTCAGAGAAAAGGAGGAATTTTATCTTGAATTTCCAGAGACAGAATGATAGAAGGAATTCATAATGGAAATAGTCAAATTTAAGAAAAACTAACCAACCAACCAAAACCAAACCAATCAATCAAACAAAAAACCCCACCCCTAAAAATTCTGGTTTTGATTAATGAGCTATATGTATTGATTTGGCCTTCCAATATATCTGTTTAAAAGTAACTGGCTGAAGGTCACACAGAGTCTTTGCCAAAGAAGTATTGTTTAAGTTATATTTTAAGAAAGAAAGTCATGTTAGTAAGATACAAAATGAGCAGCCATGAAAAAGTATATGCCGAGAAATAAAATGTGTAACTATGTTAGGAAGAAGAGGATCAAGAGCAACTTCTGCCCAAGCCAAAACAACCCAATTACAGGCAGAAAGGACATTAAGGAGAGATTATTAAGAAATAATCCATTGTTCAGTAATGGCAAACATTTCACACCTCGCATGGCAGAAGCAATAAATCCCATTGATTCCTCCAAGACAATTTACAATTCAACAGTGATTTGCGAATAAATAAATAGGTAGGTAGGTAGATAAATAAATAAATAAATAAATAAAGGCAGAATTCATTGCGGCACCTTATGCCACCAAATCAAAGCAATTGGAGTGAAATTGAGAATAATTACCAGATGTGTTGCTTTGTGCTCAAAACAGCGTCCACTACTTACAACTACCTATGATGTTCCTTATTTATTCCTCCTGCTGGTCTAATGAGTACTGCCATTCCACATTCTTTTATTTAATCATCAACACCCAAAGAAAAAAAAAGTACCTAAAAAAAAAATTACTTTATGTCATTTTATTTTATTTTATTTTGGGTTAGTTCTTTTTTTCCCTTTTGGCAGCAGCAGAGGAGAAGTTTTCTAAACCCCAGCAACAGCAAATTGCTCTGGAGGAATGCATCATTTTTTCAGTCTGGCCTGCAATGTAATTATGAACATTGCCTTCAATTTATTGGCCTTTTACAGATGTGCAACCAAATGGATGCTACTTTAAATCCTAGAGTAATGAATATTTGTTTTCTTCTTGCCTATTTCATGTCTTTTTTATGGAGGATATTTCTAGATGGGAATTGACTGGCGGTCATAAGCATTAAGAGACTTTGGAGTTCCTCAGGGGAACCAAGCACAGTCATAAAGTTGCAAAACATGTAGCCATACACACAGAGGAAGAAAAGTGTTTGCAGGTGAAGAGAGTCCAGGAATGTGGATTTCTTTTCTTTAATTATTGTTATTGTTGTAGGTTCTTCTGTTTGTTTCAATCTCACTTGCAGGCAGGGTGCTCTCCAGACTCATTCTTGGTAAAGATACAGGGCAAATATTCTCTGAGGAAAGAAGAAATGAAAAAGGTATATATAAGTAGGCAATTACATAATCTAGGTCTTGCACTTTGTCCTGAATGACCTATTCATGGCTGTCCCCACAGTTCTTAAGGTTGTATTTATATAGACCTTCCTACTGACACAGAGAAGGAGTTCCAGAAGAATGGATGAAGTAGTGCTGAACTGTTTAAATTGCAAGCTGTCCCTCCTCTATTGTCATCTCATAATTTCTACAGGTAAAACTTTTGGGACACCCTTTTGCCCTGCNTCATTGCTAGTAGTTCCCAGGGACCTCCCCAGGAGAAGGAATTCTGAAGTCAGGTAGCTCTGACTTGAAACAGAGAGTGAATGAATATATGCCACAAGTGCACAAGGAAAACTCCCTCATTTCAGGTGGAACCTGGTAGGTTCTCCCCTCTCCATCCATCCTTAGATTCAGTTGCTTCTGCAGTGTACTTCCTCTGAAAGGCAAGTATAACCCCAACACACCTGCAATAGCTTTCACCCCATACCACAGTAAAAGAGTTAATCTCCTAGAGGGTAAACTGGAAGCCAGACAGTAATGAAGAAGGGCATGAGGTTTTAGAAGCTAATGGTCCTTCTGTCCTTTCCATTTTTTTGCCAGGAACACTGGAAGTGGATAGAGAATGAAAAGCATTTTGTAGGTATTAGGAATTTGCAAGTCATGACAACAGGATAGCTAGAAGTACACGCATGAGCAACACTGGTACCTCCCTGTTCAGTGTCCAAGTTCTTTACAAAGGGCTTTCTGAAGAGCCAAAGGCACAGACCATAAAGATCTGTGTCCTTTGATGGTTTGTTATACTTGTAAAAGGTTATGGAAGCAGGGTAGTCACTGTCTAAGAAATGCACAGCAAGTTTCAGCTTGCACACACATACACAAATTCCTGAATAGATCAAAATTTCCTGTCAGCTGGGTACTCTCAGTGAAGATAGACATTGCTGTTCCATATTCTATGCCTTTAATCTTCCATTTTGTTCATTCTGCTCTTTAATCACCAGACGACTCCTGACAGTAATTGTGGATGTCCCTGGGCAGCTCAGTAATAAATGTATCCTGAACAAACATGCCTGTCAGACTCTATTTAGCCTAGAGCATCAAGTTTATGACCTCATGAAAGAGAATGTCTCTTAAGCTCTCTAAACAACTCTCAAAGTTAATCTCCGCTTTAACAATTTGTTGCTATTTTCCTCAAGAATTCAGGATAGAACCCTGAAAGTTACATAGGTGCCAAACTCTTGGATTATGTAAGACTTTGGACCCCAGACAGCACCTCTCAGTCCAGGTCTTAATGTCTGGACCACTGCATTCTTCCTCTTCAAGTCTGCTCTTTGGGCAGAGCAATAACAGCAGAACAATATTGCAATGTACTATTTAAAAAGTATACTTCTGCCCCTGAAGACTGCTACAGTGGCATGGAAGACAAAGCAAGTTTCTTCATTCAGCTTTGAGCATGGAACTTTCGCTATGAGAGTTTTCTAGAGTAAAGAAGTGGAGTGGGAGAGGGCTTTCTTTCATTGTTAAGTATTTGTGCTTTTGGGCTAGTGACTCAAACTATATTTAGCTCCCCATCAAAACCAAACCCTGAAAATTAAATGGACTGGAATGGAAAGGTGGTCTCTGTGTCAGTCTCTGGATTCTGTTTCATGAGATGCAATCTTCCTCGATTTCCAAAACCAATTTTCTCCTATCATCTTATGAAAGTAGAGGTCATCCTGCGAAATGTGATATCTCACCAGTTTTTATAAAGGAACGTGACCTTCCCTACAAAAGAACGGTTCATTAAATCGTGCAGGTGATCAGATTGCTGAAGCCTTGATTGGCTGACATCCAGAGTGAAGAAATCCATGGGGAAGAGGCACATGGCACTATCTAAATAGGCTGGACCTGAACTAGAGTATTTTAATCACACTGTGATAGGAAAGAATGGAAATTCTCAAAGAAGGGCAGTATAGGAGCTTTATTGACTTTTAGGGTCAATGAAAAATGGGAAATAATCTGCCAGCCTCATCTGAATTCCATAGTCTAGCATTTATTCCCAGGTATCACTTTATTGATAATCAGGGTTCAAAACCAATTCGTGACCCACCCCTGCCTTTGTTGCACGCCTTTTCTCCACAGTGTCCTTACAGTAGTTGGCTGACTGCTGTCTGTAGCGAGCACCAAAAGGCAGCTACTTCTGTAGTAGGTCACAGCAACAGTCCAAAACGTTTTCAGCAGGACAGAAAACCCAGAAAATGTTGAGAGCAGGTGCATGATCTGAGAAAAGCTTCAGGCAAAATGACTAGCAGATGAGACAAAAATCCCTGTGTGTGTTAGTTAGAACACGAAAAAGGTGTGCAGGAGTAAGTGCAATTGGAAAGGTTATATTCAAGGTAGACAATAGATGTTCCTAAAGACTTAGAGCATGTTGTCTTGAGTTATGGGGTTCATTTTTCCTCTTCAGACTCCATGTGGNCCAACTGATGGCTTAACCCTTTTTTTTTTTTTTTTTTTTTTAAGGTGGCTAAACTCTTTTGACAGTCATGCAGCTTCAGCTGCTTCTTAACCTAATCAGTCACAGAGATGTGCTTTGCTGATGTTTAGAGATACAGGTGCTTTGCATCTCAGCCACATTTAAACTCTTAGGAGAAAAGCAGCCTTTCCTCTGGGATTGCGTCTGTCTTAAATGATTTCTAACCAAGTTTAACACCTTACACCAACCCCAACAGAGAGTAGCAAAAGTGTCCATTGGTGTTCAGGTTAGAATCATAGAATCATGAAATATTAGAATCACAGAATGGCTTGAGTTGGAAGGGACTTTAAGTTCATGTAGTTCCAAGCCCCCTACCATAGTCAGGAACATGTCCTACAAGACCAGCCTGGTCATAAACACTTGCAAGGATGAGGTGCCTGTAACTTCTTTTGGCAACCTGTTCCAGTGTCTCACCACCCTCATAGTAAAGGAATTCTTAATGTCTAATCTAAATACACCCTGATTTAGTTAAGCACCACTGCCTCTTGTCCTATCCTCACATGCCCTTACAAAAAGCCCCACCCCAGCTTTCCTGTAGGTTCCCTTCAAGTGCTTCAAGGCTGCTATAAGGTCACCCCAAACCTCTTCTCCACACTGAACAGACAAAACTCTCTCAGCCTGTCCTTGTAGAAGAGGTGATCCAGCCCTCTGATCATATTTGTGGCTGTCCTCTAGACCCTCTCCAACAGATTCCTGTGTTTGGAGCTCCGGAGCTGGACACCAGCCTAAGTAGGACTGCACCAGATCAGAGAGGCAGAATCACATCTACAGCTCCAACGAAGTGCATAAGTCCCCTCCTTGAAAGGGTGCTCTAGTCCTGAGGTATCCAACTCCAACACTATGTTTTGTAAGGAAGCTATTATATACCCTATTAATGTTTCAAGGGTTCACCATTGATAGAATACACTTCACAATGATTTCTTGGAAAAAGTGCATGTGCAAGTCCTCTGAAAATCAAACCTTCATTCTGAGACTTAAAATTTGAGGATATTTATGTTTGGTCAGCTAACAACTATTCCAAAACAATATATTGCTTTACATCCATCCTGTTCTGTGAGTGGAGAACTGAAATCCAGAAAGGCACAGGACTTCACTTAAGATATCCAGCTGTATCAGGACACAAAAACAATGCAATCAAGCTCTGCAAAGGCATCAAGCTGTATTACAAAGTGGGTGAAAAATTTACCTCTTTCCACATGGAGCTCAGACTCATATAATCTGCTTGCTCTTGCATTCTCATCTACTCCCAGAAACAAAGGTACCAGTCAGCAACAACAGAATGACCAGAAAGTTATGGCAGGGCCCAAAACCCATGAGTATTTACTGAGGGAAGAGCACACTAAGGTTTCTTCACACTCTATTCTATGATTTCCCAATTACTTCCCATTTGCTGATTAAAAACAAATTTTGCCAAATGAGAACTGTAAATTCAGTGTATGAGCTTTTGACCATTAATGGGAATCAGCACAGCCATGCCCTGTGGTGAGGCATTCAAAGGCCACATGCCTTTCTCACCAGCTGTTATCTGAGCAGTTTTTCAGCTCTTCAGAGGATATTGATATTGATTCTGGAAAACAAGAGTTAATCTGGAGAGACAGACAAACACACAAATAAAGTGCATTTGAGTTGAAAGAAAAAAAGTTAGCATCATGCCACTGAACTATTGACAAGGCTGTCACAAATATCATCTTGTCTCGGTGTAAATAAACAAGCTTAGTGCTGTTATTTTAGAATAAAAGGCCAGAATAGGTTTTGTATTGACTTTCTAATACCCACTCAAGAGCTGGAAGAAGAAAATTAAAGATAATAAAAAGTAGAAGTGTAAACCACAGAAGTGGAGATAGCCAATGCATAGTAAACTGAATCTGAGTCCTCTCTGGTGCAGGAAAACAATTGCGTAACTCAGTAAAGGTCAGCAGCAAATATAAGAAGCTGAGGTCATCAGTGAATCTCCTTCTATATTTGGAAGGATGATGGCTATTGGATGATACAATCTTGGTCTTCAGTGATTCAAGGGTTGGTGTTCATATCCTGCCCATTCTGCACTGGGTGGTGTTTTTGGGCCCTGTCATGTTCATTTGAAGTTGACCTGCTCCTTGGGTAGCTTATCCAATCCAATGGGCAATGATGGTAATGCAATTTGATAGTCTCATTCTAACTCTGTTCAGTGACAGCAACATTTATAACACCATACAATAGATTCAGGTGCGATCCCAAGCTCTCTGTGTTTCCTTTTCATACAAAAACTATATGCTAATGCTACACAAATTACTTGGTAACTTTTCTGGGGCTCCTCCCTCTGTGTCTTGGGCAAATCCACTTGCTGTCAGCCACTGAATTGGTTTCCTAGACTAACCTTATCATCCATATCAGGTTCTTCTTAGATGTCCTTTTCCTGAGAAAATTCCTGGGATACTTTTGGGGAGTTTCTCACTTCCTTTTTTCATCTTCAGTAGAAGAGAATAGAAGGATTAAAAAATACATATTTCAGAAAAGGCAACTACTTTATCCTTTTTCAGAATTCTTTGAGTAAACTGAATGAGATGTTAGATCTGCAAACCCAAGATGCTTCCTGTAAAGACAGCAAATAATGTGTGGAAGCGTAAACATCTTATTTGTCAAGTAATGTGCTGCTAAATGAGCTGAGAGGCTTAGAGAGTGGGTTCTATCAAATGCATGTGTTGGTTCAGAGCCTTTTGTGAAAACATCTAACAATGTGTATGTACTCTGGAGTAAACCTTGAAATAGGATAATAGTTGGAGAGGAAAAGAGACTGCATGAAGGACTGACAAGACTATGAGAATTTGTGGCATGTGGTCCAAAGATGGGACAGGGCAGAGACTCAGTGGAGAGGTTTATTCCGACCCCTTACAGGCAGCAAATGTGGAAGACAGTAATTGGAATGGAACATCACTACAACCTATTTGCTTTAAAGATATAAAAGCCATTTCTGCCTAAATACCCATTCATCCATATGACCAAGGGATGCACAGGATTTTGCCTGAGCATGACTGGTATGCAAGATTTTGAATCAAATCAAAATATCTTAAACACCTGTAGTACTGCAGACATCAAGTTCTGTCTTATTGAGCTCCATGGGCTTTCTGTGCTGTTGCCACATAACATCCAGCATGCCAGACTCATACAATTAGAGGGTGTAATGGTCCATGAGTTTGATACATGCAAAGCATTCCTGCAATCAGTTAATTTTAAACACATTGGTTACCGTGTCCAAATAATGCCACTTAAATACATTTATCTGACATTTTTCTGTGAATTCCTTTGAGACAGAGTTGAGTGTGAGGCAAGCAAATGCGATTTATTTGTTTTGTTTTCCATTTTAAAAAAGGGAATTTGGATGGAAAACTTAGAAATTCCAGATTTATGTCAAAGTTACGATTCATTAGTGAGAAAAAAAAATGGCACTACAATTATATGGATAAGATCTTTACTGTCATGTTCAGAGTATAAAGCAAAGAGTAAATAATGGCAACTCTTCCAACTTTTAAATTTCTTCAGTGTATGTTTGAAGTCCAGAAGTAGCCTCTGACACTTCTACCTGGTCTTGTGCATGGCACAGTATTTCAGTTAATGGCTCTTGCATCTGCCCCACAGCCTCTGTCTCAGGCAGAAAAGTCTCACAGCAATAAAAATGTTGTCACATCCCTAGTCTCAATGGTTAATTATCCTCACTAGTTGTTTGTGCTGATGCCCTTCAGTTACAACAAGGTGGCTTTGGGAAGGTTTGTTTTTTGTTTTTGTTTTTTGGGTTTTTTTCTGCTGAATTTAGTTTCTCTGAACCTCACTTTTACCTTTGCTAAAATGGAAGTGATAAACAAAAGAGATACTTTGTCCACTGATGTAAATTAGCACAGATGAGCACAAAAACCCCTTTCTTACTTTCTTCTGTGAAGCCTTTGAATAGTGAATTTAATTGCCTTTCTGGGCTTTCCAATTCCTACTATTTGGTTTCAGTTCAGAATTCCTTGAAAACCCTTCCTGTGTCCCTCTGTACTTTTGATAGATAGGATGTAAAAGTCCTGAATGTGACATTGCCTGTGAAATGATGCAAGCCCGATATCTCTGCAGTATTGTTCTTACAAGTGTGTGTTGTATCAATAAATGATTATCCAAATGAAGGAATGAAAAAAAAAACACAAAGGAGAAAAGGATTTAGAATAATTCACAATGGGTCATTTTGCTCACGCTGTAATCAACATGCCAGACTTGATAAGACAGATATTTGAGGGAGCATTGATTTTCTTTTAAATTTCATTTCTGTATGTATTTATACTTAGCAGTAAGCTCCTTGCTTCTTCGTTACTGGTTACACGCAGCCTCTGGTCTGTGTATATTTTACTGCTTAAAAGTGTGAAATTTCTGCACCCATTGAGGCAACTTCCATTTTCATGTGATAGGTAAGGACTCAGATCTTCAAAGTTCCTCTTCCTCTCTCCAGTATCTTTGATAAAGGTGATTTGCCATTGGAATGGGCTGCCCAGGGAGGTGGTGGAGTTGCCATCCCTGGAGGTGTTCAAGAAAAGACTGGATGGAGCACTTAGTGCCATTGGATAGGGCTGGGTGATAGGTTGGACTTGATGATCTTGGAGGTCTCTTCCAACCTGGCTTATTCTATTCTATTCTATTCTATTCTATTCTATTCTATTCTATTCTATTCTATTCTATTCTATTCTATTCTATTCTATTCTATGACAAGTGCAATTGCTTCATTGCCTTGTCATTCTATATTTTTGCAATGGGAAGCGTGCCTTGGTACTGTGGTTTCCTTGTCAGTTTGTGCATGTATGGGCTCAGCATCATCCTTTGCTGCCTGGTAGCAGGCTGATGTTCACTCTGTGGATGGTTTGAGGTACACACCTAATACAGTGAAATAATTCATAATCTGCATATTTTCCCAGGCCATGCAGAGTAGATTGGAGGGAACCAAAGGCACAGAGGTGAAAATTACTTTCCTAAGGTCATACTGCTGCCTGTGTCAGAGCCTGCTTGGACCCTAGTTCTTTTAGCCTTTCTCTAGTGAGTTATCCCCTGCACCAGCAAACCTCTCCAGTGTGATTTAGAAGGGTGTGACTTTAACCAAGCTCAAGGCCCAGCAGTCTAATGAATCTTCTCCCAACGACTGGCATACACATAATTCATCTCATTCTTCAGGCTTTTGTGACTAATACAAGAGCTGTTCACCCTAACCTGCCTGTATGATTCATCTATCTTTTGTACAGCCTTTGTTACTCAAACTCTAACTCTCAAGTGCAAGGGGTAAAAACAAAATTAAAGACTGATATCTGACAGCAGATGGAGATTTACAAATATGAAGAATTAAAGGTTGCTCCATGATCTTCTTCGAAGGCGTGCCAGTGTTTAGGAATGTTAGAACTGGACTAAAACCACCAAAAATATTTAAATGAGAATGCAGATCTGAATCTTTTTGCTCACTTTATATCCAAGATGTCTTTCCAGGGTCAGTCTCTGTCAGGGTGGCATTGTGTTAGGATAGGAGGCAGATGGTGCATTTACACCATGAGGTCAATTTTGTTTCAAGTGTGAATTTGGTGTCTGTTCACAATAATGACTTACAGGTGAGCTGGGAAACACCAGTTCCAACAGAATGTCTGTCTTAGGGCTGTATCTTCCTCAATGCCTGACTTCTGGTTTAGCATTATATTCAGTCCTGAAATGCTTTCAGAGTTTCCTTACCACCTTTTTCCCTCAACCAAATGAAGCTATGTTTTCTGTGTTTATTTAATCAGCTTAATATTACAATCAAAATTTAAAATATATGACAAATCTAGATCTATTCTGCTTTCATGTTTATTGTTTTGGTTTTGTTGTTTTGTTTTGTTTTGTTTTGGGGGGGGGGTTGCTGTTTGTTTGTTGGTTTGGTTTTGATTGATTTTTGGTTTTTATTCCCCCTTTAAGATTTGCTTCAGGTGTTGGCTCCTGCATGAAACTGAGTGCTTCCTTATGTTAAGGAGATGCGCATGAATATTATTTCTTTTTTTCAGTGTTATTACTCTGAACCAAGTAGGGTCAGTTTGGATTTGAATCACCTGTTTCACTCTAGAAGAGAATCAAACTCTGATCAGGATGCATGCTAAAAGATGCAGAAAAACAGACGTTAAACAGTATGGCTTTTTTATTATTAAGTATAAAGTTGTCCATTCCAAATAGTAGCACTGAGCTCAGCTTTGCTATCCTCCAACAGCTGCCTTTTCCAATAATGACTCCATAACTGGTAGTTAGCAAAAGGAATTTTACTTTATGTTTTGATAAGATTTAAGACTATTAAAAAAGCCTAAATCCCAGTTGACAAGCACTGCTAAGTAGGTGTCTAACTGATTACAAACCACAGATCTAAAGCAATACGCAGTTTCAGAGAAAATGTACAAAGCAAGCCCTTGGGGGACAGGCTTGAGTAAAACAAAATAGGGTTTGCAAATTCATTCAAATTAGGTGAAGCATTTGAGAGCCATCACAATTTAAAGAAATTGATGAGCCCCTGTCTGTATAAGCAACGCCATAACATTAATCATTCACACAGACAAGAAAGGACTATAGTTTTCAAACAGGATTTGTTGAGGTGTGTTGAATGGTTTGGAAGATCTGTTGTTACAGCTGGCATTGCATATAGTTAGGTAAAGGTACGTGTACGCAGCTCTCACAGCTCTTGCTACACTCAATTACTACAATTCATCTATCTGGTTCTATAGGTAGTCTTGTTTTCAGCTGACACTGACCAGCTGTCATGAATTCAGTCAGTTCATCTCACGCCTTCCTCAGCCAAGACGGAGGTTAAGACATCAGTCTGAATCAAGCTATCTGAAACAAGTCATGCTCCTTTCCTTCCTGTCCATGACTCAGTTTCCTTATCTATGCAAAGTATAAGGCATGTATAGACCTGTATTGTAGAGTTGCCACAGGAGAGAGCAAAGGAAACATTTTCAAGATGAAATGAATAAAAAGTCCTTTTGGATTTAATTTCCTATTGGATTTAGGAAAAGTTCAGGCTAGGTGTTGATTTTGTAACTTTCAGCCCTGACGTGCGTTTCCTAGCTCCTTCCTTCTCCACCATTAAAGATCCTGGCTTTGTTTTACTGGCAAGAATAAACCTACCCTTGGAAAGAGTGTCATTCACTGACATATAAAAAACCTCACATTACATAGGGTATTAGGAATGAATAAAGATCTCAGGCTCAGAATTACAAAGGCTCAATGCTCAGGACTGGTGTCCTTCAGATAAACCATTCACCAGAGCTCCCTTGCCCTGCCCATCTCTCATGGCTGCTGTCCAGAAAGAGCTTAGAGATTGCAGTGTAACTCTCCCAGAAGAGATGTCACCTCAATGCCTTTGCCAATGTTTCCCTCTCCCTGTAGCACAAGCCCTGTGTGTGAGCTGAGTGCATGATGACTTCCAGAATTTAACTATGCAGGGCCAGATTGTGTCCTTGGTTTACAAGCTTTTCAAAGATAACACTCCTCACTGCCGCCTTTGTAATCAAATGCCACTCAATGCAGTGTCTGTGTGGCAATCCATATGATGAAGCCCACTCTCAAAACCAGGCCTCTCTGACACCCAGCTGCATATCTGTTGCATTTAGATGTTGCCTCATTCCAAAGCTCAGACTTCTTGCCCTCAAAGACAACCCCAGAAATATTGCATGCTTGGATATATACGAGACAGCTCAGCGTTGGCCTAAGGCATCAACTCTGTGGCTGCTTTTATATTGCACTTGCTCCGTTTCACGATTTTCAGTCATCCTACTCTTCCTCAGCATAGGTGAGCTCTGCAAATATATGGGAGATTCCGTGCTTGAGCCTCTGCTTCACCACACAGCCCTGGTTTGGTCTATCAGTAACAGAAGCAACTTAGTAAATGTGCAGCTTTACAGACCTCCTTTGATGTAGCAGTGTTTTAGTACTGCTGAAAGGTAGGAGGGTCTCTTAGAGAGAGTCGCTAAATCCTCCTCTTCATCCCCAAATCATAAGATCTCTTTTCTCTTCCTTCCTCAGTCAACAGGAAGACTGTCTGCTTCTACAACTGCAGCAGCTGGCTGCAGTTGCATTCACAAACTGTTCCAGCTCTCAGACTTATTGCTATTCAGATTCATTTCCCTGTCCCATCAGGCACTAATCCAGCAAAAGATGTCAGATGGTTAGCAGAATCATCTGGGACAAGTTGGGACACCCTTAACAGACTTCCCCTTCACATTGCCAGCCCCTTGCTATTAATTTGGATAGCCCCCAAAGCACTAGGGGTTTATTTTAGTTTACTTTCTCCTTGTCTGTTTTCCTGGGGTTTGGATTTTTTTTACTCCTGGACCCAGCTGTATCTTTGCAAATTCGATTCCAGAATGGAATCTTGGCAGAGCTGGAAGCTGTCAGCATCAATGGTTAGTATCTGGCTGCAGCCACTTGCTGGGGAAAGGGGAAGATGAGTCCCTAGGCATGAAGGCTGCATGAAAAGTGACTACATCTAAATACTTCAGCACATGATTTCTTTCCCATTACTTTGATTCAAATCTCCCTTAATCCTTAGCTGCATTAATGCAGTTAGTAGGTTATGAGTGCTGCATGTGGATGCCACTGGATTTGATTCTTTCACACAATTGGTTGGTAAATAATTTAGTACCAGTTTTGCTTGGAATGGGATCTGAAAATAGCTACGCTGCTTATATCTTCTTTCTCCCCATTTTTTCCCTTTACAAGTACCAGGGGGTTGTTTGTGCAAATGCAGCCTGGCAGAGACTACTGTTTTGTATGTTGCAGCTTCCTTCTTTCTCTGTTCATCGGAATCTCTATTAATTTATTTTCTAGAAGAGAGGGGAGTAGAGAAGTGGGGTCAGGCTAGAGACCTGGAGCTACAGACAAGAAAGCACCTGAATACTCCTGANACTTCTTAAAATCAGTCTAAAGTAGATGTAGCAAAGGGAGTCAGCAAATGGTAATAACATCGGAGGAATTTCCAAGGTTTGGAAATATCTTGGTGAGGAAGGAAACAAGAATTCCAGTGAAATGGCCAGAAGTATCTGCGAAGGGTCAGATTCCAAGTGTTGTGATTTTTTTTTATTTGGGAACAGCCATAATGGTATCCCTAATGTCTCTTATCTCTTTTCATTTTTTGCCACAAAGCTTTTTCCTCTCACTCACTACTGACAATGACACACTACACTGTCTACAGTTTCCCACCCTTTTTCATTCCAGACACCACCCTCCTCATCCACAGAGAACTGAGTTTTATCCACTAGAGCAGACTGTGCTGTGGAACAGACTATGCTGAGGAGCAGACTATGAATCCCTATAGCTGATCTTTGCTCCTGGTTCTGCTGAGGTTCCATTTGATCTCAATTGTGGGGCATTTTTCTTCTCTAAATCTTGAAATGCTTATAAAGACAGGAGATGACCTTTAGTTGTTTTTGGAGACTCATTTGACTAATATCTGTGAAAGCTGCGTGGGATGCAGAAGAAACCAGGAACAAAATTTCCTGGTTAACGTTTTCCTAAAGAGAGGCTCTGGTTCAAACAGAAATTGATCAGTGAAGTATGAATGAACCAGGTTGGAAAAGACCTCTAAGATCATTGAGTTCAACCGATCACCTAGCCCTTCTAATTAACTAAACCACAGCACTAAGTGCGTCATCCAGCCTCCTCTTAAATGCCTCCAGGGATGGTGGCTCCACCACCACCCCAGGCAATCCCTCTTTCTGTGAAGAACTTCCTAACATCCAGCCTAAATCTGGAGCGTTCATAAGCTTGGACTAGATGAAAGATGTTTAGACTCTTGATTTTCTGTTGGACATGGAAATGAATGTTATTTGACCTCTCTCAGTCACTTAAGCCAACCAAAACAGAGTACTTTGTGTCTCTTAGCTTTTGAAACATGGTGTTCATATTCACACTACACATTAAGGATTTTGGGGGTTTTTTGGCCTATCTTAATTCCCTAACCATCCAGGATTTTTTGTCAGAGTAATAGGTGGTCTGGACAAAAGCACACTCCATAGGCCATTGTAACAGTATAAGAACATGAATTATCAAGCTTCAGTGGCAGGAACGATTTATGGTCTGGTCAGTAATGGACCTGGACCTCTTTGATCCCAAGTCAGGTATTCAAGCTATCAGACCAATGCATTCATGTTTGCAGGGTCCTCAGTTTGACTTGATAAATCCCACAGAAGCAGACGGTCCACATTCTCCTCTTCAGACATTACCTATCCTAGCACACTGATTTTCAGTTGGTCTGTCAACCAGTCTGCCTACCCAGATGAAAATAAATCTGATTGTTAGCTAGACCTCAGCATTTTTTTTTAGTGCCTTTGTACTTCACAATTGCTTGCAAACCCCCACCTCCCTGCCCAAGCTCCCACACGTGGCTTTCCAAATGCCTATTAAAGGACTCTGCATGAGTATATGAAATTAGCAGGGCTTTATCTGTGAGGTATATGAGCATTTAATTATACAGCACAGCTGCAGAAGAAAGAAGGCTGCTTATGCCCTGCATCGCCCCAATGCCACATCATTGTGTGTCAGGGTTTTCACTAGCTTGTATCTGTTTAACTCCCCTAATTTGCCTCTTTCATCTTTGCAATTTCTTTCACCCAAACAGTCTGATATGTTTTGCAGACGTACTGTAGAAGAGATCATCATGCTCACTGAGATGCAATAACCACTTTATAGAAGAGAACACTGAGGCATGAAGAAATTAAGGTCAGAAAGCTCATCCTCAGGTGCTTAAACACAACAACCTTCTTCTGCATTTAGTGACTAGAGGAGCCATCTTCTTGTTGGAGATGGTACTGTTTCCTATGGATCCAGTTGGTTCCTGAGTAAGCAACAGTTGCTTAGCAACTTTGAGACAAAGGCAAACTATTTAAATGGCTGAATAAGGATTCCTACATATAATTTCAGGGACTCACATTTGAAAACACTGACCTATGACAGTAGATGAAGTCTGCATGCAGAGATGGCAACTGAGCAGTAGGGGGCCAAACCAAGGAGGTTGTAGTAAAGTGAATATTAGAATCATAGAATCATAGAATGGTCTAGGTTGGAAGAGACCTCAAAGATCATCCAGTTCCAACCCCCTGCCACAGGCAGGGACACCTCCCACTAGATCAGGTTGCTCAAGACCTCATCGAGCCTGGCCTTGAACACATCCAGGGAGGGAGCAGACACAACCTCCCTGGGCAACCTGTTCCAGTGCCTCACCACCCTCACTGTGAAGAATTTCTTCCTAACATCCCGTTAAATCTCCCCTCAGCCAATTTGAACCCATTCCCCCTCATCCTGTCATTACAAGACCTTGTGAACAGCCCCTCCCCAGCCCTCCTGTAGGCCCCCCTCAGATACTGGTAGGCTGCTATAAGGTCTCCTCAAAGCCTTCTCTTCTCCAGGCTGAAAAGCCCCAACTCTCTCAGCCTGTCCTCATAGCAGAGGTGCTCCAGCCCTCTGATCGTCTTCGTGGCCCTCCTCTGGACTCTCTCCAGCAGTTCCATGTCCTTCCTGTGCTGGGGGCTCCAGAACTGCACACAGTACTCCAGGTGGGGTCTGACGAGAGCTGAGTAAAGGGGGAGAATCACCTCCCTTGCCCTGCTGGTAATGCCTCTCTTAATGCAGCCCAGTCTCTTCTCCCAGGTAACTAGCAATAGGACAAGAGGAAATTTTCTCAAATTGAGCCAGAGGAGGTGTAGGTTGAACATTAAGAATAATTTCTTTGCTAAAGAGCCATGAGAAATTGGAATGGGCTGCTCAAAGAGCTGGAGGAGTCACTACTCCTGAAAGTGATCAAAAGTCAGGTAGACATGGAACTTCAAGACATGTTTAAGGGATATGGAGGTACTGGGTTAACAGTTGGACTAGATGACCTTATAGATCTTTTCCAAACAAAGCAATTCATGATTCTATGATGCAGTGCCCATTCAAAGTAGGAGTACCTACATGCTCTCTCTCTAGAGATGTTTCAGATCTTCCGTGTTAGGAATCACCCTTTGTGTCCCAACATGGATAAGGCTGGCTTTTGGGAACAGAGTGCTTGTGGAAAAGTGTCATCTGCTTTCAAAAGTGAGTGTTTTAAATGGCTGTCCACCACGAGTGACTGCAGCCAAAGCTGGTTTCTCTACCAATGCCCCTGATGACATTGGCTAGTGCATGAAGGGCTTATGGGCTGGTGATAGCATACTGAGCCGCTTATTAGGAACTCCAGCTTGACTCAAATTCTTCCCGAGGGTCCTACTTTTGCCCAAACTGCAAAACGGGGTAGTAATACTTCAGCCACTTTTGCCAAGATTTAAAAGGTTTCCCTCCTGCAAATGCTACACGAGATCTAAATAGCAATGTTGCTTCTAGTGTGTTATCCTGATAGCGTGAGAGGCATAAACGAGATCTGCGTTTGCTGATGGTGACTCACTGTGAGCCTTTGAGGGTTGTGTGGAAGGGCTTGCTCTGATGTTTTTGCTGCTCTGAGACAGATTATTGATTCTCTTTATCTGGTGTTCGTCTTACAAACCCAAGGTGATGAGCATACTGTTAGTTTCAAGAGCACTGGTGTTATTTTTCTACTGCTTCAAGGGACAGAGAATATGATCCAAGTACCCTCAAATGAGCAAGAAAACAGGTCAGCCTGGTTCATATCAATTAAACCGTCAACTCCAGGAGAAGGCTAAAAAGTAAGACTGGGTAACAAAAGCAGACCTTGTCCAGTGAGAGGGTCAGGAATTTTCCACTAACCTGTATTTTACTTGGCCTGAATGGATTCTTTTGTTGGTACATTTATTAGGATATGCCATATCACTAAAAATGGTGTATTTCACATGGAAAAAAAAATAAAAAGAGATATAAGTCTTAGAAAATTATCAAAATATTTTATTTTTACATTCCTGCCAAGAGGGGAAAAAAAAGAACAGGAAAAAACAAAAAGGGGATTTGATTTTAACACAGTAGAGATTCCACCACTCTCCTCAGTCTGTGGCAGGTCACTCCAGCAGCAGCCTCTACATCAATACTCTCTTTTTTTTTGTAGCAAACACTGCAGCCAAAAATGCTAGATGCAAAATTTACCATTTCTCTATACAAAAAGCCTGGCTTAGCTCTCCCCCTCACCCCACCTTCTGCCTGTCTTGAAAGCTATAAATATGAAGAGGACAGCTGAAGTTAAGTGCAAAATACCCACTTGCAAACAGGTGTAACAAAAGAGCGAGTCTGAAATGACTGCTTTGCAGAAAGGAGAGGGAGAAAGGAGGTGGGATGAGGGGCGGGAAGGGGGGAAAGGGGAAAAAAATCCCACATGATTGAAGGCCTTATAAATGTAAATGGTTTGGCAGAAAGGATTTAGCAGCCCTGGATAGAAGATTTCATTTGGTGTTCCAAGGTCCTTATTTTCAAAATCACAGCCCTGGAGCCCTTTCGAAGCTGGTCCCTTTGTTTGCTTTTTCAATCAGTGAATATCAGGTTCTCTTCTTTTTTTTTTTTTTTATCTCTGTGCTCAGATGTGCCAAGCTTAAATGAAACCTCAGAGAGAGAAGCAATGTAAGCTCCGCTCCGGACCTTTGAAAGAGCTCATCCCTGCTGCCTTTATCACTACTTATTTATGAATTTCCCCCTCTGGACTCTCCTTCCTCAACAAGGCCCATCTCTTGTTTTCCTGCAGCAAATCTTATGTTCCTTTTTCAATGTTATTTTAGTTGTTTGGCTTTGGGTTTGTTTTTATTTTTTCTCTACATTTATCTATATATTTCAGACCCAGTAAGTCAATAAGTTTCAAATTATTGGTCCCTGAGACAGATGTCTGGTGAGTCATTTAGCTGTGCGAAGTTCTTCAGACAGTTTGCTCTTCCACCTCCTGTTCATTTAAAGCATCTTCTGAGGCTGATTTTTCCTTTTAAAAAAGCCTTTAACTGCTGAACGTTTGTTCCCACTGGATTGTCTAATGATGTTGGACACAATATGTGTGAACATCTCTTTAGAGGCCATCTCCCCTAGGCTACATTCTTGCCCATAAAATCATTGTTTATTTAGTCCTTAGGCCTAGGAACCATCTGCAGTCCCCATGGCTCCTGTTGTTTTTAAAGTCCTATTAAGTTTCTGCACTTCTCCTCAGAGCATTATTTTATTTCTAAACAACCACAGACATCTTCCTGTCAAGGCAGCTTCTGCCAGGGAAATTAGAGATGACAGTTCCATTCTTCTGACTATGGTGAGCTCTCATCTGATGTCATTTAATGTGAAGAACAACTGTTATATAGGGAGTGACTTAAAAACAATGAGAAAAAAAATAATAAACACAATAATTTAAAAATATGAGATGGAAGAGGGTGGCCCAGAGACTGTGGGTTAAGGTGCTCTGAGAATGCTTTCCAGTCATGAAAACATAGGGAATTGGAAGGTTCTATATCACGGTCATAACAAAAGAGAATCAACGAGTGTTGACTCAATGTAATTTCTAATTTTTTTTTTCCTGACAGGAACTGAAAATTTTTTTTTTTTTTTGTTTGTTAGGGTTTATTTTTGATTTCCCTCTTTGCTGTCCTTTTCCATCTCCTATTCCCTTCCATTGCTGAGTAAGCACTTAGAGCCAGGGAAAGTGGCTGATCTCTGTACGTCAAGGGAGAGGCCCTCTTTCTTCACTGCTCTTGACCCTGGCACGCAGGAGCTATGAGCTGACAATGTGGACACCAAAATCAACCCTCAGGAGACTAACACAGAATCATAGAATCATAGACATCTGAGAAGCAGGATGTCCCCAGCATTCAGAAGCATCTCCTCCTTGCAAAGCATTCTGTGTAGGACTTTCTCTCTGCATCTTAGTAAGAGATGCCTTACTTAAACAGCTCTGGGTAGAAAAAGATGAAGTCACTGTATGAATGTGTCAGGAGAGAGATACCTGAGCAGCTACCTCTGCTGTAGCCCCTGATTTCCCCTTGAGTCATAGGCACATGTAACTGAAGACCACTTATTTGTAAATACTCTCTGCCCTAAAACTGGATGGCATCAACCATTCTTCATACTGGGCAAGGTTCCTGCTTGTGGTACCCTCCAGAACTGTGCCTGGGAATTGCCTGTGAGAGTGCTAGCTCTCCAGGGTTAGTACTGTGTTATTCTTCACAAAAGAATAGGGATGACCAGAGCATATACTTGAGCCCAAGCTCCCACTGTGGACAAAGTGACAATCATGGTGTTTTTGCTTTCCCCAGATGGCAGAACTCCTTGTAGCAAACTGCTGGCTATTGCATCATGCTGACTGCTGCTGATAAAACTATAATCAGGGAGAAAGTGAACATTCAGTAAAAAAAGGCAACCTATGTAATGTCTGGGAACAAGCCAACATGCTACAGCATCTGCTTTACCACCTGCAGATCAGCTGTGATCACTGGCCTGAGAGGCTGCACCCAGTTGTGTTCCCTAGGTCCTTGAAGACAAGCAGGGAGAGGACTCTAAATGGAAGTGGTTCGAAGGCACTGACATGTTTTAGGAGGAAACCACATTACAGTAGCACTGTGGCTTTGCAGTTCAAACATATGGACTTAAGGAAGGCAGTTTAAAGCTGCTTCTCTAGTCCCAACTGCCTTCTTCTGAATATGCATCACCTGGTGGAAGACTGTGCAAGTCCAGTGATGTTTTAAAAAGTGTGAAATTATATTGCATTATATTAGCAAAGAAACAGCAGATTACTGAGAATAAGAGGCTGACATCAGTGGAGCTAAACTGATTAACACCAGATGAATAGCTGCCTGTTATAGCAATCACAGGTTGTTTTTTCAAATAGTTTGATATACCTTTAGCTGAGTGCTTCTGTTACCTTAGCTGTAACATTTCCATATTTCCACAACCTGTTTTTCTTTTTGAATGCTCACACTGGTTTTGCTGTCGGAATAGTTCACACTATCCTTATCAACTTAGATGGTTTATCTTCTCCCTATGGTTTGTATTCTAATTACTTAGGCTCCTACCATCTACTCTGAATTTGCTTTTGAAACAGCAGGGTAGCCTTACTGAGGTACAATTCAGAGGGATATGGCAATTCCATTACTATGATGTTCATTTAGCTGCACACTTGGGTGGTCTATGTACTCCAGTAAATTTTCGCTGTTTATGCTGCGGCTGTGAATAACCTCTTGAGTGCTGTTCTGTTCCAGATAGGTTTTCATTCCATCCTCAACACCAGCTTAGTAGAGTGCCTTCCAGTCATGCATTAAGTGATATGACCAGTTTTTCTCCATTACAGCCTTTTCTGTCATTTTATTCTCAGGGGGCAAATTTAGGTACATGATCACTTTGGTTTTGTTGGCTTGATTTCTGAAGGCTGTCTCAATATCTAGTCTTGAGCTATGCAGTAGAGAAATTAAGCTGAGGAATAATCCCTAGCCTACACCTGAAAGATGGCTGCAGACTGTGATGGCTGTAGCTTTTGTGAGAGCTGCTTCCATACAGCCCTTGAGAAACCTTTGTGCTGCAAGCTTGTCATTCTCTGTCAACCAGAATCCCTTACTCCAGAAGCATGTTGTTCATGTCTTCAGGTGCATATACAGGATATTTAGGAGGCCACGTGGAACAAGTTAAGGAGTGCAATAATGAGACTCTTCTCCAGTGCTCTTCAGAAGGGTTGGTGACTTTGTCTTGAAAGTACAAGCTCAGAAAAAGTTTGTCATTCCATATGAAGAGATAGTGGAGTGGAGTAGATTTGCAGAACTAACTCTCTGAATCCACTCCTTGTTCCTCCATTCCAGATAGAGTAGATTTTGTGCCTGAGTTGTACTCACATTCAGTCTTTCTCTCTGCAGTAATGTCTGCAAATGACCCTGATAAATGTCTTATAGTAAGGTTCACCTGGGTGAATTTAGATATTGTGGAAGTTTACTTGTGACTGAGCTAGTTGTCTGTGGCTCGCTTTAGAGACAGTAGAGAGGAAACAGCAATTTCAGATGGCAATTTTTCTCCTGAAAAATGAAACAGGACAATTGCATTCTGAAAGAGTCTTTTGCAGTCCATAGAACTGTGAGACAACAGCTATGACCTGGTGATGGTGGGCCATACCCCTTCTTGTGGCACCTACAATGTGGAGAGCAGATCACAGAATGCTAACTCACACAGGAGGACAATCCCTTTAGAGAGAGCAGTGTATTCTAATCCAAAGAAGGAGCTGTGAAGGTGATGAACTAGTGTATCAGTGTCCAAGAAAGATGGGGTATGTTGTCAGGATGAGGTAAGAATGTGATCAGTAGTCACATAGATCTGTTCTACTCCACAGTCAAACAATGGATGCGTCTTCAAACAAGGTTCACTAGAATTCAATATCTCCACACATGACATTGACTTGTTTCCTTTATACAGGCAAGAAGAGAAGGGGAAAGAAAGGGAGAAATGGAGAGAGAAGGAAATTAGTTTGAGCCATAACAACTGAACCCAAACAGTATTTGGATGTGACTGCAATTAAAATGGAACACCTTTTAGATGTCAGGAAGAAATCCTGGCACACAGAGTCCATGGAGAATGCAGTATTCAGTAACTACCAAGCCAGGTATACATTATAAATACATCTATAACTACTGGGATAGGTGTGAAAAGGTAATTAACTGGAAACCTACTGAGTTTAAATGGACTTTTAGTTGTTTCAGTTTTTTTTCTTCTTCTTCTTTAGCCTTCCCACCTCCTATTCTTAAGTTAAGTTTAGACTTGTGGGTCCTCTAACTCCCACTGGCACAGTGTAATTTAGCAAAGGTTGTTCCAGCTGAATTTGAAATTAATAATTTCAAATAGGCAAATCAATGGTATTTAAAAGCTCCCTCCTGTGTGTTTGTACAATCTGCACAGGTATAAAAGCTAATCACATCTTGCTGGGGAAGAACATTTGTTATTGGTTTTAAGTAGAGCTTGGCAATTTAGGGGGATCAAACACCATGGGTTTGTTTTTTTTTTTTTCTCCAAGGTGTGTGTGTGCCTCTGTAATTTAATATTTCTCATTAACTTAGTTCTAGGAGGAAGGTATCATTGCTTACAGGGAGGAGCCAGCCAATCCCCTGAGAGACCATCCATTTTGTGAGATCTGAAAATAGAAGGAAGGGGACATAGAAGGGATCATAAGGGATCAGAAATGGACAGTTAAAAATAAGGTTTATGTGGGTATTGCTTGGTTGAACAGTGAAGAGATAGATTTGGTTCACCCAAAAGCCATCCAGGAGGATGCCAAAATACAGACCTCCTTCAAATATCCCTGCAAATGCCACGTTAGATCAGCTCCAGCAGTACTGTTATCCTTTGTCATGATCACAGATGTGTCACGTATAATACACCTCATGAAAAAGCATCAGAAAAATTATAGACTCTACATATTTCATAAGACCATTTCTTTCTAACACTATTAATTTACTTTTTGCACCCACCTAGAACTCAGATATTGTAAAACCACTACCCACATTTGTTCAGTCTAATATAACAGAGTGGTTTTACTGTCTGCAGATACTGCTCCCTTTCTAAGCCCTTGAAGATCTTCAGCTGCAATAATTTCTTGCAGCAAGGGGTTTCATAAGTCAGCTGTGCAGCAGGCAAACTTACTCTATTTTTTATGTTAACTCCAATGTATAGTTTATTTTCTGAATTAGTGTTTTGCCTGTGCTTCTGCATGAAAAGATCCCATTCAGTTCAGTGCTGTCTCATACAGAGAAGAAAAGCCAGCTGGCTGTGCTGAAATACTCTTTCAAAAAGTTCCAAGACAGAGGAAGTCTCACATTTGTATTCTCCNGCATTTATCATGCATGTTTTAATTTGGATCTGAGTCTTGCTACCATCTGGTCATTATTGCAAAGAAATATTCATTTTCTCTGAGTGACATGGGCTTCATTCATCATGGAACTAGATGATTGCCCCTCATTTTTTTGTTGGTTTTTTTTTTTTTTCCCCCATTACTTGGAATGAAGTAGAAAGCAAACACAGCAGGAGTCAATAAAGTTTGCAAAGTTAACGGCAACTATTAACTGAACACAGGAAAAAAATATGAGATTCTTTTTCAGGCCCTGATCCTTCCATACTTTCCTGCATGTCATTCACATGAAGTGCAGCACTGGAGGCTAAAGCAGCATTCCAAAGGATAGGAAGTGAGCTAAAGACTCCATTACCCTTCTATTACCCAACTGTAAAGTGCTGTCACTGTCAGAGTGAAATCTGAAATCTCTTGCTCTCATCCAAATGCAGAGAAGGAAAAAGGGAAACTATTTGCTCCAGAAAGATATTTCAACAGACTTACTGTTCCTCCCACAAAAGGAACAGACCTCCAAGCAAGACAGAAGCCTTGGAAATTCCTCCTAAAGAGCTCTTAAAAGACATACTTCAAGCTTTGGGATGAAATAAGACACAGTAACTTTTAGACTTCTACCACTCTGGATAGGCACAGGGTAGTGGGGAGCAGATGGGCTCTTAATCCGCTTTAGGACTTTTCAGACTCACAACTGCATCTGTGCACTCTTTGCAAATGAATTCTTACTGACTGTTTTTCCCTGGTACTTCCCCTGTCCTGTTATACAGTCCCCTGAACTAATCCACCTTTGTTTCTGTTTGTGAACAATCCTTTGTGACACTTACTGAAAAAGATGAGGCCGTGCATGCATGTACAGATGTCAAGAGGTTGTTCCTCAGTCTCTGCATGACATTAAGAACTGGATGTCAGCCAGAGGCTTGGACTAGACAGTCTGAAGGACTGACATCCCTGAGTGTCACCATGTAAGTAGCTCTCAAAGTGGTATAGCTAAGAAAGGCTGGGCAGCAACAGGTGGCCACTAGGGATCAGTTAGGTGAAGAGACAGGTAGCAATATGCAGCTGGTTGGAAGACAAGTTACTGCATAAAATTAGCTGGAAATTATAAAATGGGACTGGTTGGGAACGTAAGTCTGTACAACCATTTGTAAAGTTCTGAGAATTAGACCATCATCCTAACTTCCTTGATGGTCTTGGACCTAGCTACATTTCCAAGCAGTGCAGAACTACACAAATCTCTATGAGCTCTGGATTTGGTCCTAGGGATTGTGTTGGTTTTGGTTTTTTTTTTTAAAGAACAGGAACACTGGTAGTAAACATTACACTTTAGTATCCATTAGCAGTTGTGACTGTTTAACAGTTTTTGCACATGCAGCACATTGAGTTGCATCATGTCTAGGATGGTTTCAAATGGAGTAGTCAGCAACTAGAGAAGATGATAGAACAGTTTCCTTCAATTTAAAGGATCTGTACCAGTGAGATTCTGGGTTTATCAATACTCAGTCTTTCCCCAGTCTCACCAGGCAGAGAGAGAAAGAGAAAATATCTGTGAATTTGCTGCATGGTAAAAATAACCCCCGTATTGGGTAGCACAGTCTCAAAACATTGAAACAACTGGAAGAATTTGTTTCAGATAAAAATTTATTTCTACCCTTCCTAATAGGTGGTCTGTTTGGAGGTTTTGCTCCTGCTCAAAGTCCCACTACTCCTAGTGAAATCAAGTATAATGTATTCTAGCACAAGGATAAGACTTACCAGAAAAATTATTTATTTATTGACAACAAAGAAGAAAGACAACAGAATCATCCAGTGGTAAGGGTGGAAGAGTAAGAGAGAACCAAGAGTGTGAGGGGCAATAAAAATATAAGACAGTCCAGGTGGTTATGGCACACTATCATAGAATCATAGAATCACAGAATGGTCTGCGTTAGAATGGACCTCCAAAGGTCATCCAAAGGCCATCCTCTCTGCAGTAAGCAGGGGCATCTTCAGCTAGATCAGACGGCCCAGAGCCCTGTTGAGCCTCAACTTGAAAGTCTCCAGGGATGGGCCCCAAACCACCACTCTGGGCAAGCTGTTCCAGTGTTTCACCATCCTCATAGTAAAGAACCTGTTCCTAATATCCAATCTGCAGCTATGTTCTGCTCCATTGTCCCTCAGGGCCATTTCCCACAGGGTTCTATTTACTAACTCCTTAAAGAGCTGGAATTTTGCTTTCCTAAAATTTAAGATCCTAACTATGCTTCTCATGAGCTTCACATCCCTTAAGAAAATGAACTGCACCAGTGCATGAACACTGCAGCTCAAGCTGCCTTCAGCTTTGACATCCCTATGACTTCACCCGCATTTGTGACCAACGGGTCCAACAATGAATGCCCTTGTGTAGGATTGTTAATTTCTTGTCTTAAGAAGTAGTCACCTGTGGGAGAATTTCTAGCTGAACAGGGAGGACATGAGCTGTTGGAAGTGAGCAACCAAGCATTTGATAGTTTGTAACCTTGACTGTCCCTGAATTGTTCTTGTTCTGATGGGAAACGAGGCATTTGAGCTTGGGAAAGTTCCTCCTGAATGTAGAAGTAAGATACAGGGAAAACCACAATGGGAGGGGGAAACTGAGTTTGTTCATCAGACAATGGGGACTTGTTAGAATATGCCAAATATTATATACTGACCAATCATATTGCTTGTTTTGTAACCACCCCATCTTGGGACTATAAGTTTAACAAGCTTGTATTAATTAAATATTAAATGTAGTAGGAATAGGAATAATAAAGGAGAACGATGATCTAACCATCATTACTCTGGGGTGCTCTCACCATCAGCTATCTGCAATTGGACCCTGACAGCTATCTGCAGTCACCTAGGCATTTTAGGATTGCTTACAGCTAGCTGTGCTACTTTTCCAGCAGATGTCAGTGGTTAAAATCCCCTAGAAGGATGAGAGCCTGTCATCACAATATCTTCTCCAGATGGAGTAAGAAGGCTCCTGCCACAAGGCTCCATTTGATGTCCCAGTCCCAAATACATACCCATAAGTTTTTGACCTGCTCATGGCTATTATTTAGTGACAACTCTTCACTATATCCACTGCTTTACTTCCACCCCTTCTTCCTCTCCTATCCCTTCTGAACAGCTTGCAGCCATTGACAGCGACACTCCAGTCACAGAACTCACCCCTACCAAGTTTCCATAATTATCATTATGCCATAGCTTTCCTGCAGCAGGGTAGCTTCCAACTCCTATACATGCTGCATGCATTGGTGTAGAGGCACTTCATCTTGGCTGCCAACCATGTCACCTTCTTAGAGGGGCATTCCCTCAAAGTGTTTCACTGAAGCTACCCTCCTGTCTCCCAATACCTCAGAGGTCCCTGGCTCAGGTCTCTAAGACCTTGCCTTTGCTGCAGTGTTCATAGCATGCTTCAGGGAAAGAGGCTGAAGGCCCTTACTATCACCTCATCCCTCCCACCCTGGTGTGTCTTCCTGCTACTTGTCACAGACAATTTTGATATTGTCACCATCTCTCACCTCAAGTGAAACGGCAGAATGAAGGCTGTCCTTAGCCTCATTTTTAATGCCCCTGGTCATAGCCCACCCCCCCATCAAGCCGAGTTTAAAGCCCTTTCAATGATCCCAGCCAGCTCAGGTGCCAGGATCTTTTCCCCCCTCTGAGACAGGTGTGCTCCATCTGCTGCTAGCAGACCTGGTGCCGTACAAAGTTCCCCAAGACCAAAGCACCCAGAATGCTATTGGTGCAACCAACCTCTGAGTCACTTAGGTATGATTTCCTGCCCCTTTCAGTATTCCTTTCTGACACTAAGGGTATTGATGAAAAAATTGCCTATGCCCTCTCTCCTTCAGCCAGTCTCCTCAGCACTTTGAAGCCTCTTTTGAATTGCTTTTGGACTTCTGGTCTCGATCAGAAGTTATCTAGTAAGAGATAGTAATCCAAGGGCTGGAGTAGACTAGGCAGCCTTCTCATAACATCTCTGACCTGAGTCCCAAGGGGATCAGCAGATTTGGCTGTGGGAAGGATTCAGCCAACATATAAGACTCTGTTCACCTCAGAAGGGAATTGCCAATAACAATTACCCTCCTCTTTTTTTAAAGGGTGCAAGTCCTGTTGCAAGGGGGAGATTGAATTGCTTTGGACACCCATCCTGATGGTGTCTCTTCTGCGTTCTCTGTGTTTGCCTCACCCTCAGCTTCCAGTGCCCCGTACTTGTATAAGGGCAATTGGGAAGGTGTAGGGGGCTAGGAGGGTCTCTTGCCTCTCTTAATAGAGACCTGTATCTATTCCTCCTTGTATTTCTTGGATCACCTCTCTTTGCTAGGAGAGTCTTCATAGTCTGGTTCAACTCCCTTTCACATCCTTTTATAGTCCTTAGTATTGTCACTTCCTCACTCAGCTCAGCCATCAAGCTGAGCAGATCATTCACCTATTCACACAGGTGTTGTCTGCACCACTCCCCGCTGCAAGCACCAGGCTCTGGCATTCTCTGCAGCCAGGGGCTTGGATGCTTACATGTTTGCATGCAGCCTCCATCTGGGTACGTGCAGAGGAGCTTTCCTAACAACAGTCTCCCGCCAAGTTGTGACCATGGCTGGATCTTTTCAGGCTACTGACCTCTCAGTCTGCGAGGACACGCCCCAGTGACTCACCCGTGATTGGCCTTGCTCGGTGCGCAGGGATCGTGGGGCCTTTAAATAGCCCAGGGTGGCTGGGGCTTGGCCTCCCTTGAAAGAGAAACGGGAACCCAGCCGGGGGCTGCCTGCTTCTCTAAGCTTCCTGGTTGCAGAAAGCCCACACTGTTAACAAATTTTAAAACAAACAAACAAACGAAAAAACCCAGCACTGATTTCCTGGTCTCCCACTAGGACTGACTGGTTGCAATGTCGGTTACTCAGCTGTTCTAATACTGCCTTTCCTCTCTACTGGTAGCACTGAATGTTATTTTGTTTCTTTGGAATTCATTTTCTGAAAGAGTCTGCATGAGGAACATCTGCTCCCTCAAATCCAGACCTACAATTTGAATAAATTATCAATATCTGGCAACAGCCTGTTATTAGTGGCTGGAGTTTTATAAGATTCTCCAGTATAATAATAGTGAAACTAGTGGCTGGCATTCCTCCCAGAGACTTGTATTTGTCCCATTTTATTCTGCTCTATCTTCTTTTCTTTTCTGTTCTTCTCGCTGAATCTGAGTGTCATCAGTTGGTTTTTACCAAGTCTTTTGGTTCAAAAAGAAAAAAAAAAGAGGAAAGCCATTAGTATCCTATAAATCAAAAAGAAAAATGACATCCTCAAACATAAAAGACTCCCCTGAGTGTTTTGCTATTATTACCTGTACAAGGTTGCACATGTGGCTTCAGAAACATCTTCTTCCATCAGGAATCATCAAGTAGCAAGATTTCTCACTTCCATGCAAGAGACAATTTTTATTAGCTTCCACTTCAGCATACCCTGGTAATTAATGATGCAATGCACCTTTGCGGTGTCCTAATGTAGGCCGTTTATCAAATGCTGCAACTGCATAGAAACAGGACTATGTTCTTTCAATATGATAAATCCAAGCGTGCACTGGGATGTTCTACATCTCTCTTTCAAGTACATCCACTTCATTTAATTGCAGGGTTTGACTTTCACTGCAAGTTCTGACAAATCGCCTCCTGGAATAGAGCACCTCCCATGCACATGCGAATGGTTACACACCAGAAAAAAAGCTAATAACATCCCATATTAAGCAGAGCGCAAACCTAAACCCACAGGAAGCCCACACAGACTAATTATTGGTGCCATATAGGGAGCTTTTCACAAAAGAAATTTCTCCCTGAGCTTTCTGTGTGAATAGGGAATAACAAGGAACCACCAGGGTGCCTACATGGACTGTCTGCCCTGTGCTGACCCCTTGAACCAGCTTCTACTGTTTTTTAGTATTTATTCCTCAGAGGCTGACACTGGGGTTTGCCTGGTCTAATCTGTACTACAGGGTCAGTTCCTGTGGCACTGAAGTCATCATTGCATATCTGCACTTTTGGTAGGAGAAATTTTGTTTGTAGAAAGGGTGAAGGTTTCTGTATTTGGCCCATGGTTCTGACCAGACCATTGGAAAACAAAGCAGAAAAGTAGACTGAAAGGTTTTTTGATTTGTACCCTGATGAAAAAATTCTATCAGAAAAGTGTTATCATGTCAGTGAATACAATTGCTGAACACCGAGCCTCCAGCCAAGTCCATAGGGTGTCCTTTTTCACTGATGTGATTTGTTTAGAAATGCTGGTGCCAATCTAAACACAAGGACAGGTAATTTCACAGGAGAGTTCCTGTCATGCAGGTTCTGCCAACAGACCTGGACCAAGCCTATGTGTTCACTGGCTCCATCTGAAGGCAGAGAATAGCTCCGAGTGGATACTAAGTCCTGCAGCTGTGGAGTCACTAGCATAGGCTCTGCACATCATCCCTCTGTATAGGTATGCAGGACTTTGGGGTGCATGCTGGGAAACCACATTGCAATGTTTTCAAAATGAATACTTCTAACACATATCCATTCAAAATTGTTGTAAGGCAGCCCTGTCCTTAAGATAATATCAGCTGTTTTCACCCAAAAGTGATCCCATATGAATAGTGTGATTGCTCTATGAACAGAGTCAGCCCTGAATGTCTTAGCTGCTGCGTTGCCTCAGTGAAAAGATTCAGGTCATGCAGGGATGGTGATGAATTAGTTAATTACATAAAGTGCTTTAGAGATGAAAAGTGGCATTTGAGTGCCAGGTATTGATACATATACCACCTACCAGGTATTATTTCTTCTTCTTTTTTTTTTTTTTCCCTTAAATAATATAGTTCTGAAGTTCAGATAACATCAGCACAGTCAATAGGAAAGCATAAGAATTTCAGTGAAGAAGAAATATTTCAATATAAGCAATCCAAAATTTCAGAGCAGCCCATTTTCTCCAAGTCTTCCTGTATTTTACCACCTCTTTACCACAGTATCCCAGTACCAATATCACACCCTAACAGACTGCAAGTTTTGCATTAAAATCTGCCCTTCCCTCTTCTGGTCTTTTGTGTAGACACCTGAAGCATCTGTATTCAAAGTCAAAGGAGACATCTCTGTAAGGTTAACAATATGCTTGATTCCTCTTAACAAATCACCTAAACACAGACTGAAATTAAAGCAAATGCTTCGGGCTTGAGAAAGCTAGGTGACAAAATCTCATTGGAGCCCCATTTCTTCTGAAAGCCAGAGGGGATTGGAAGGAGAGGGAAAGAAGATATTTGCTCTGAAAAATCAAGCTCACATGAAATGCCAGACTGTGGCGTATGAAATGAGATGAAAAGACTGAAAAATAGGAAGTTTTGTACTGTACTAAGAAGGGTCAAAACTATATTTCAGCCCGGTGTTGATATTTAAACCTGTTTAGTATGTTTTTGCCAAGTCTCTTTAAAGATGGCCTTCAGTAGCAAAAGCAGATGGTCCTTATTAATATTGATATATTGCAATATTTAAAAAGAAAGATTCCAAAGGTGTTTTCTGAGACAACAGTTAAATTACAAAGTCTGCTGTAATAATGCATCTTATTAAAGAAGAATGAAGACAATCCATTCATATATAACAATCAAGGCCACCATTAATTAAGCAGCTCAGAGCAATACAATGTCTTTCTGCAAGATGGAAGGGGTTTGCTCTCCATGCGACATATAGGAAGGTGAATTTAGTATATTTTGAGAATGAAACAATTTGTTGAAGACACATCTTTGTCCTTTCTCCTCCATCCTCCCTTTTCTTCTCTCTCCTTGCACAACATTTGAAGACATTTATGTAAGATGGTGCTTAGGAATACCAGACACAGTTTTATTTATGGTAAATTTACTATAATAAGGGTATTCTCTGTCATTGTCTGAAAGATTTATTTATTGTATCACATTTTTGAAAGCACTGATATTGATTGTTTCAAGAGTTTTCCTTAAAAGAAGAGGGGAAGAAATACAACAACCAAAGCCTCACGAATGAAAAGAAATGGCCATGCTGCTATCAATTATTTCATAATGAGATATGAGGGGAGAATTTTAAACATTATCTCTAGCATTACAGTTGAACAAACAATATATTTACTGGAAATTATACTCCAATGATAAATGACTTGTTTTAAAAGAAAGGCTGCTCTAATGGGGGCCTTTGTGAGCCGCAGCGACACACAGCCCAACTCACAATTATTATTGCATTTTAATCGAAACTGGATACCACATATCTGCCAGAGAGTGAGAAAAACGAATCCTATTTTCAAATATCTCTATCCTGATGACCCCCAAACAATAACAGATTCTGAGATGTCCAGAAATATTCTAACAGTAATGCTATTTGCCAGTAGCTCATGCTTTTCCTCCTGTGAAAACTACTCTTTTGCTTTCTTCCTCAGTGTCCAGGTACATTTTCAATTGCAAGGATTCAATAAAAAGGTTTGTAACACTATCTTTTCCCACCAACACCAAACGAGTGCATCGTCCCCCCCACCTCCACACCTCATCTTATGTATAATAGGGAATAGGATATTAGTCATTGTGGTTTCTAGCTATGACAGACAGTAATTTACCATTTTATTGTGATTCAGTGCCTTGGACAGAGGCACACATTGCCTGTCATGCTGTGTTCATCACTGACTGTAAAGACAAGCATTGCTTGTCAAAAAGCAGAGCCCTTATAATGAGGACACCTAGGTGTAACATAAAAGATTCACAGGCGAAAGGACTTCTTACGGAGGGCTTAAATCCTCTAAAGCAGTGTGAGCTAGCTAGAAAATACACACACTTTAGAAGTGATACAGATATTTTCCCCTTATATCTGCTAGGCATACAAAAAACTTTATCAACAGAACATTACGTAAGCCTTTGTGCAAAGTAGCAGAGCAATTTATTTCAGTGCCCCACAGGAAGGATGAAGGACAAATGGGTGGGGGGAAGCTGTGTGTATGACACACACAACAAAACCTTATATCCTAAATCAGACTTGTGTAAAGGAAAGAAAAAACTTCTGCCTTTCAGCAGAGGTGTTGGGTGGTCACCACTGATATTTCCAATGATTTTCATTGCTAATGAGCTTGACTCTGCATAGCATTTTTTCATGAAGTGAAAGGTAAGGTTACAAGATGCACATCATAGCGTAAGCAGCTGAGATAAATGGACAAAACCCAAGGTGTTTTGGTGAGCTTATCTCCTTTTATACCTCCATCAGAGACCTGCCCTGATCCATGCTTTGGTGATGTGATCACCTGCCTGTCATTGATCACTGCCCTCCCAAGGTTGGAGCTGGTGCTTCAAAGTTGCATCTCTGTAGTGTCATCATCCTCTTGTTCAGTTAGGAAAGGTCTAGTCAAAGCATGGGGGAAGGTTTTCATGACTTGTAGTCTCTACAAATGCCAAATTGGCTCATCTGCCAGCTGTTATTCCAACCTAGTTTTTCCCTTGAGGATGTAGGGAGCTCTGCCAGTAGGAGGCAACTGAGACCATAGGAGGGGGTCTGAAAAATTGATCTATGCTTGTCCTCAGACACTGAGCACTGGTGGGTACTCAAATCAACCCTAGAGTATGACACAAACTTTCACAAGCTGGTGACCTCTCTGATACATTGTCCTCCCACTCTCTCACTGGCCCAAGAGGATGTTATTAGTGAGGTACTACGAAGTGTCCTTTGGGTGTACACTAACAATGGTGACCAGAATCATGTGTGCATAACTAGTCCTTGTGCAGATCATGCAATTGCCTCTATGGAAGAAGATAGTGTGAGAGGTCAGTGAGCAATATTTTCAAGCTGGGGCTTTTCTAGGGTAGCCCACAATTGGAAATCTCAGAATAAATTTGTGTCAGCTCTTTACTAGCCAAAGAGACAGCATCCTTCTTCAGCTGTCCTTCTCCCATATGTCCAACACCTGCACAGGGGCACACATTATCCGTGGATAGCTCCTGAGGGAGGAAGTCTCCTCTGTTCTCTTCTAGGTCCTTTGGCCTCCCTTTCCTGCAGGTAGAAAAATTGAAAGAATGAGCCTAGATGTAAATACTGCTGGATGGAAATTGTAACATCTGCTTTTGTATTTTCTTATCTACACAGTAATGTGACCATGTAGAAGTTCATCTGAGCATTGTAATGTGTACATTTTTAACCTTAGATGCTAATATCTACCTCCACGCACAGTTCAGCATCTCATTTGCAGGCAAGATTATGTTTTCCTTTAAGGACAGTTAGAAACACAATCAATTTTAGGTACTTACACAGATTTAGAAAGTGCATGTTCTAATAAAGGTGGTTGAAATGTATTTAGAGACTGAGGAGCACTTGAACTTTTATATTGCCAGTATCACATATACATTTGAATATTAGTGAAGCTAAACTGATTGGTTGAATTACTTTAGGGAAGGATGAGACACAAATGCAACATTTTAGTTAGCTTTATTACATTTTCATTTACCTTAAGGGAAATCGTAGCTGCTTGAAGATGGGATATTAAAAATAACCACATAATTTTTTACAAGATTTTGTTTTATCACTAAATGCATATGTTACATGCTGACATTCAGGTGCTAATGCTCTTTTTCATCTTTTGTCCCGCCTCTCCTAAAAAAGAAAACAATATGTGAAATTGAAAAATGGTGCTCACTGAGGGGTTTAAAGACATTTGAAATTTGGAATATATTTTAAAGGTCAATTTCAGCAGTAATTATGTTATAATGGTGAAGCTTTTAGAAAATGTGAAACACAAGATTAATATGTTGCCAGATAGAAGGTGGCAGAAAACTCTATCTTGTGTGAGTATGTGAGTGAGTAAGTACATGTGTGAGCACGCATGTTGCATATGTAGAAGCTCACAGGCTTCAGCAATACATCAGAAGAGCATTCCATCAAATGTGAGGAATGCACTTTGTACATCTATAAAGCTTCCACTGATATGAAGGACACTTGTACTGACCTTGGGCTTATACTTTCAATCCTGGAAAGAGGTTATTTATAATGAATTTGCTGTTCCACCTAATGGCAAAGTGGCATCAGCTGATCTTCACTGGAACTGAGAGTCCAGCATGAATGATTCTGTATGATCTGAGAACAAAACAAATCAAATGGTTGCGGCCTGGGCTAAAGGTATTTCTGGGAGGACTGTGTCCACCCAGACGGCGATCAGACACAAACATGCAGGTGCCCAGGCTCCTGGCTGTGGGGAGTGCCAGAGTCTCTCACTTCATGTGTCAGACTGCACAAACTATACCTGTGTGCATTGTGACCAGGTTAACGACCTTCTTTCTCTAGTGGCTGAGCTGAAGAAGGAAGTTGAAAGACTGTGGACTATTAAGGATTGCAATTAGGAGTGAAACTGGTGGAATTAGACTCCACCATCACTCAAACAATCCCATCAGCCATGCAGAACTCAGGACAGAAAGAGCTTCCTACCCTCTTGCCAGCTTTCCAAACAGGGTAACTCAGAAGCTGGAGATAAGTGAAGGCAAATTCCTCCTAGGAGTGGCAGGCATGTCATCCCAACAGCCAGTGAATCCCCTCACATGTCCTTGAAGAATAGATTTGCAGTTCTTAGTCAACCTGTTTTTACCAAAAGCAATGATCTGCAAATGGAACCATCCAATAGCCATTATGAAAACTTGCCTCATTTATGTCCATTCAAAGAGACTGGGAGGGAACAAGTCTATCAAAACATCCACACTTAAGAGGAAGAGATGTGTGCTTGTCATTGGAGACTCACCTCTAAAGGGTGTTGAGGGTCCTATATGCAGACCAGATCTACTCTCTGCATAGAGAAGTATGTTGCCGTCCTGGGGCCAGGTTTAAGGATGTAGTGAGAAAACTTCCTGCCCTGGTCCACCCAACAGAATACTACCCAGTGATTGCTTTTCAACTGGGCAATTATGAAATCTCAAAGAGAAGTTTGAAAGCAATGAAGAAAGATTACAGAACCCTGGGACAAATGGTGAAGTACTTTTTACCTCTGTCACACACCTAGCTATGTCTGATGAGGGCATGGGTGTGAAAACACAACAGATTAATGCCTGGCTGCGGATCTGGTGTCAGTGTCAAAATTTTGGGTTTTTTGATCCTAAACTACTCTACAAGACCCCAGGCTTACTAACCACAAATAGAAAATGCTTGTCTCTAAGAGGAAAAACAATCCTGGGACTAGAACTAGCAGAGATGATTGCTAGGTCTTTAATTTCAAAGGAGGTACAGAGAAAAACTGGGTTCATTGAAGAAAAACCTGATATAATTGTGAGGCAGGGTACCAGCTTCACTGCTAGCCCAGAGGTGGTAGGTGACAGTGGATTATACCAACAATGGTAACAAACGCTCCTCTACTAGGTCTCTGAAGTGTCTCTATACCAATGCAAGGAGCATGGGAAACAAACAAACTCTGCTCTCGTCAGACCCCACCTGGAGTACTGTGTGCAGTTCTGGAGCCCCCAACACAAGAAGGACATGGAACTGCTGGGGAGAGTCCAGAGGAGGGCCACAAGGATGATCAGAGGGCTGGAGCACCTCTGCTATGAGGACAGGCTGAGACAGTTGGGGCTTTTCAGCCTGGAGAAGAGAAGTCTTCGAGGAGACTTTATAGTAACCTTCCAGTATCTGAAGGGGGCCTACAGGAAGGCTGGGGAGGGACTATTCACAAGGTCTTGTAATGGGTTCAAATTGGCAGAGGGGAGATTTGAACGGGATGTTAGGAAGAAATTCTTCACAGTGAGGGTGGCGAAGCACTGGAACAGGTTGCCCAGGGAGGTTGTGTCTGCTCCCTCCCTGGATGTGTTCAAGGCCAGGCTGGATGAGGTCTTGAGCGTCCTGATCTAGTGGGAGGTGTCCCTGCCTATGGCAGGGGGTTGGAACTGGTTGATCTTTGAGGTCTCTTCCAACCTAAACCATTCTATGATTCTATGATTCTAACTAGAGATCTGGGTGCAGCCACGGGGCTCTGATCTCATCACAGTTACAGAGCCATGGTGGGACAGCTTGCAGAACTGGAATGTAGTAGTGGATGACAATGTACTTTTCAGGAATGATAGACTGATGAGGCAAGGTGATGAAGTTGCTCTCTATGTGAGTAAACCACTAGAATGCATTAAGCTTAACCCAAGGGGAGATGATGAAAGCATTGAAAGTGTATGGGTAAGAATCAAGGGACATGCAAGCATGAATGACACAGTTGTGGGTGATTACTGCAGGCCACCAAACCAAGAAGAAGCTGTTGATGAGACCTTCTACAGACAACTAGAAGTTTCCTCAAGATCAAGTGCCCTGGTGCTCATGGGTGACTTCAATCACTCGGATATTAATTGGAAAGACCACACTGCCAAGCATAGAAGTATTCCTACAGTGCATTAAGGACAACTTTCTCCTGTAGATTGTTGAAGAACCAGCAAGAAGAAGCATGATGCTGGACCTTATATAAACAAACAATGGAGGACTGGTTGTAGATGTTAAGGTTGGGGGTAATCTTGGCTGTAGTGACGATGACATGTTAGAGTTTAGTATCACTAAAGAAAAAAGCAGGGTGAAGTAGTAAAATTTCATCCCTGGACTTCAAGAGGGCTAACTTTGCTCTCTTCAAAACTCTACTTAGAACTATCCAATGGATTAGGGCTATAGAAAGAAAGGGGGGG
>VWZI01012350.1:332192-351316 GCA_013396835.1 Psilopogon haemacephalus | reverse complement strand
GGGGGGTTGTCATTTTTTTTTTCTCATACACATCCAGAAACATGGATTTCCTACAGAAAGTAGCACACTGCTCACAAGACATTCTTTATTTTCACAAGCACTGGAAGGAAAGTTGTGCCTTGTTGTGATTGCAATAGTTTAATTTGTGGTCAATATCCTCTTCTGTCACCATAGTTACCCAGATTATGAACTATGAAGTCCCCCTTCTCCACTGAGGACCATGTCATGCAGCTATTTGGCCATTTTGATAAGAGTGCCCTGGTGAAGATGTTCTCAAACATCATGCCTGCCTTCAACAGGGCAACTCTTTGATCTCAGCAGGGCCACTACTGTTCCTGCAAGTATAGATTGACTGCTCAACATCCAGATTGCCCCACGACTAGGGCTCTAGGAAAGCAGATTCAGCTCTGCTGTCACTGTTGCCTGTAGGCAGAGTTAGCTTAGTCAGTCTGTGATGCTTTTGAGTTCTGGTTGTTGCAGAAAAAGGAGTAAAGATGTCCAAAATACAGCATGACTTCCTCTAGAGTAGTGCTCATGACCAGTACGTGGTCAGTACATAGAATCATAGAATGCATTGAGTTGCATTTACCCTGCTCTAGCTTGAAACCATTGCTGCTTGTACCATTGCTACACACCATTGTAAATAGTTCCTCTCCAGCTTTCTTGTAGGTCCCCTTCAGGTAGCAGAAGGCAACCATAAGTTCTCTCTTTTCCAGGCTGAAGAAACCCAAAGAAACCCAACTTTGCCAACTTGTCTTTGTAGGAGCAGTGTTCCAGCCTACTAATAATTTCTATGGTCTTCCGCTAGACTTGCTTCATCAGGTCCATGCCTTTCTTGTGGTACAGGCCAAGAGATGGACACACTACTCTAGATGGAGTCTTACTACAGCAGCATAAAGTGGCAGACTCACCTTTCTCAATCCACTGGCCCAGATAGGTGACATCCATTGCTCTTTCTTTGTCCACTAATTAGTCACTCCATTGTAGAAATCCAGTAGATTGGACAGGCAGGATTTGTCCTTAGCAAAATCATGCTAGCTGTCTCGAATCACCTCCTTGTCCTCCACATGCCTTGCCAGAGCTTCTAGAAGGATCTGTTTCATGATCTTTCAAGGCACAGAGGTGAGGATGACAGATCAGCAGTGTGTGGGACCCTCCTTTCTACCCGTGTTAAAAATGCTTGTAATGTGTCCCTTCTTCCAGTCATCTGACTGCCAGGACTTTTCAAATATCAGAGAGTGGCCTGGTGACTATATCAGCCAATTCCATCACTATGGGATGCATCTTGTCAGCTTCCATAGGCTTGTCCGTGCTCAGGTTCCTCATGTGGTCATGATCCTTGTCTTCACTTAGAGAGTGGAAGGGACTTTGTCCCTCTGTTCTCCATCTTTTGGTCCATCAACTCAGAATATGTGAGGAGAAAGTTCTCCAGTGAAGACCAAGGGAAAAACATTGTTGAGTAACTCAGCTTTCTCTTCATCTGTGGCCACTAGCTTGCCATCTTTGCTCATTAAGAGGGGTACATTTTCTTTAACTTTCCTTTTCTGGTTGACATACCTGTAGAAGCCTTTCTTGCTATTCTTTGTACCCCTTGCCAAGTTCAGCTACATCAACATCCTGGCCTTCCTGACCTCATTCCTACACAACCGGGCAGCATCCCTATACTCTTCCCAAGATGCCTGTTCCTGCTTGAACTGCCTATGCCTTTTCTTTTATATAGACCAGCAGGTCTCTATTCAGCTAGTCCAGTCTCTTCCTTTCCTTGATTGATTTATTACACTTTGGGATCAAAGAGCTTTTGCATTCTATGGAAAGTGTTATTAAAGAGCTACCAGCTCTGTTCTGCAACCTTGTCTGTAAGGACCACTTCCCAGGAGGTCTCATTGAAGAGTTGCTGAAGAACTCCTTGAAGAACTGGAAGTCTGGTTTCCTAAAATTCAGAATCCTGACTATGCTCTTTGTCTCATAAGATCTCATGGCTGTTTCTGACTTCTCCGTTACAGTTTCCATTGTTTCCTTTAACAAATATTTTGAAAGTAAAAGTAAGCAGTCATTGGCTTTTCTAAATATTTCAAGCAATTTCTTCATTGATTGAAGTGTCCTTGGATAGGTCAATTGCCCTAAAATCTCCTTTCTGCTAACACATAGAGAAATTCTCCATCTTAGTACTGATCCTGGATCAGAAGATTTTTCTTTCATAGAGTTCAGCACTGTGTAGAAAACTGGGCATAGCATTGTCTTAATGTCTGCTTCTTCGTAGGTGGGTTCGGGCAAATTCAGTGGTGGTCTGCAGAGAGCAGAAGATACATGCCACAAAAACCAGAGTATTATCTTCAGTGAGGTGTGAAAGGAGAACTTTTAAGCAGTCACTTTCAGCAGTTCTGCAAAGGTCACTTCTGTTCTTGCTGAGCATCTTCCAAAAGCACTAAAGTAAATGGGAAGATTTATTTTGATTGCCTTGCTTTTTGTTGCAATTTGGGAACATGAGCTAGTTTCTCCACATGAATCAGAAGTATAACTTCAAATGCACATTAACCTTATCAACTTTAGGTATTTAAAAGAATCACTGAAGAGTTTTGATTGAGACTACAGGTCATCTGAGCATTTGGGTAATTTGAGCACTTCCTACTTGATTCATTCTGCCTCAGCATAATCACATGTCTTCAACTGTTCCATTCCTAGATTGGTTTTTAAATACTTGTGTTTTTTGCCGATGTTACTTGTTTAGTTAGCAGCTGCTATGTGTCAGGATCAACTAAGCAATGATAATGCATGACAGAGTTATCTAAATGATACATTATTTTTAAGCAGTTTTTAAAAACCTACTACGTCTGTCATTCAAGTCCATCTTATCCTAGAGGTGCACATCTGATGTTGCTGTGTCTCAAGCATATTCAGGACAAGCCTTTTATCTCCTTGTGCTTTCATTTCTCCAAATGGAAAGAGAATAGTGTTGTTGTGACAGCTCCTGTGAACTAAAGTCCAATTACAAAGTGTCCTGTGAAATGAGGGGCTGAAAAAGAATATTATTAGAGTGAGCTATTTCAGCAAAGGCATTGCAAGTGGCATGCTTGCATTTTCTGTAGTCCAGTGTGTCTTTGAATCACCAGTGACTAAGTTACAGACAAGGGGAATCTGTTGCTGCTGCCAGTTCCGCAATGTGAATGAAGTTAAAGGGACACTGCCAACATGCGCTACCTCCTTAGGAATAAAATCTGAATTACAACTACTTTCAGGTGCTATGGTTGCCCTTGAATGTCCTTTGCTGATTTCTGTTATCTCACAAACATATTTCAAAAGCTTTTCCTTTCTTGCTCAGTTCCCAAATGAGTATTGCAAAGTCCATTGCTGTTAGAAGGGTGATAGTTTCATGTCAGCAGTCTTTCTGTAAGAAAGTGCGTCATGATGATGTTCTACACCCTACACCTTGTCAATAAATTTATCAGTTAAGTTTCAAGGCAAGGAAGGCAATCAGGCAGTATTGGTACTCACACAGCTTTCCCACACATCCAGTGATGACCTTTGTCAGAAATGGCATGTACTAGCCTGGATCTGTGGTCCCTTTCTCTTCACCCATTTGCAGGTTATGAATTATAGCATCTTTATTGGCTTAAAGTTATGCCAAAAGCTGACCTAGGTACTTTGGTGTTCAGATCACAGTTGGGTTTGGCAAGGTTAACAATTAAGAAAATTTTTATTTTCTGATTACTGTAGCAAGGCCTTTCTCGAAATAGTAAAACCAAATGCTGTTTCTACTTTAAGGGGGCAATGATTTCACCTTATTTTAAAATTCTTAAAATGAGCTAAGTAGAAGCAGAAATGTCTTCTGATTGCTCTAACAAAACAAACCTAAATAGGAAAGCTGACTTAAACAATCACAGTTTGTCAACATTTCATTTTCTCTTGAATGAAAAGACAGAATATCAAAACCTGCCTTGGCACAAACAGCTCCAGAAACATTGAAACTTTTTAGTCTGACATCTTTGATTGAAGAAGAAAGTTTAGACTTTTCTCAAATAGGAAGTCAATTTCCAGGCCTCAGGTAAATGCTGTGCATGGGGAACACCATGGGATTTGTAGCCTGGCAGGGGAGCCCAGTCCTCTGAAGAAGAGGTATGTGAGAAAGTTGAACTACTGTGGCTCTCACCACTATTATTTGAATTGTGGGAAGATTCCACTTCCATCAGTAGTCCTTCAATTCCCGTTCTACAAACAACAGAAAATTATCTCCATTAAATGGAAAAAAAGATCTGTGAGCTTAGCACAGAAAAGGTAACTTTTGACCTAAAACACATTCTCAAAATGCAGAATTAAGTGTTTTATACATAATTTTGCAGAAGAAGTAAGATAAAAGAAATAAAAGAAGAAAAAAAACACTAAAACACAACAACAAAAACACGCCTACAAAAAAAAAACCAAAAAAAACCCCTGTTTGATATGATTTCTGCAATTTTTTTCCCTGTTTGGTCAGTGCTCTTCCAAAAAGCATCTTCTGTGCTAGATTTGGAGACACTAACAGCAGGGAAATATTTTTTTTTTGTTGCATAATTTTATAATTATTAGTTATTACTAATTACATTCAGTAATAAAGAATGTAGTCTTCAGGCTTGAGCAAGCTTGAGTGAACTTAGTGAGCTGGCCAATTCAGTTGCTTTTTTTTAGACTTACAATGTAAGTCTTTAGATATATGTATGTGTGTGTATGTATTTATCATGTTTCACAGATTTTTTTTTTTTCCAAAGTGTTTTGAGCTACATCTCACTGGTAAAATGGGCAGAATTAGACCAGAAAAAAAATGCAATAAGTATACTTTAAAAAGTGAGGAGCTCCAGAGTTGTGGATGTGCAACATACCAAATAACATATTCTGTACAAGTTACTTCAAGGGAGAGAGGAAGATGCTGTATTTCACCTCTGTGAATTTCTTGAATCTAGCAGAAGAGCAGTAATTGCAAGAGGATTACACAAGCTGCCAGGCTAAATGCCTGTCCTTTTTTGTAGAGGGACATTTCTCTATGCCTCCACTTAATTCTTTCTGCATTTAATGTACTATTTTCAGTACTGGGTGGAAGTTGTAAGAAACCCTATCATGGTGACTTTGAGATGTCTGTTCTCCTCTTCTACCTTCTCCATACTGGTTCAGCTGAGATTGGTTGTGATGGCGTTGCTAGTGGTAGTGGTAAATATGATAAGGAAGAAAAATAATCAAACATATAACTTTTTTAACACAACTTCATTTCTCCAGTCCCTTAGAGCAAGTAAGAGAAAAGAAGAAAAAAATTCTGATGCCAAAACATGGGTTTTCAAAAGTAAGTGAGAGGTATATTGTGGTTTTCAGCACAAAGGCACATGCATATGACCAACTTCCCCTCTATCTTACCTTCCCACTGTTTTGCTGAAGCCTTGTCATTGCTGAGAAACAGCAGTGAGGAGGGCAGAGAAGGGACACTCAGCTGAGATGGAAATCAGGTAGAAGGAATGCTTGATCAGCTTGGCTTTGAATATGAAATAAAAAGGCAGAGAGAGGAGAGACTGTCTTGAATGTTTTGTTAATTTAAAAGTGCAGCAGTACAGCAAACCCTGTACTTGATGTCACTGATATGAATTTCAGGCTTTTCCTTCTCAGAAAGCAACAGGAAAGGAAACAAGGAAGGCAGAAGTGACATTTAACATTTCCCTCCCTGAAGAGCTGAGGGAAAGTGTTGTCAGATGCAAGGAAGTCAAAGGAATTCTGACCATTACCACTCACCACTGGGAAAAAGGTTCATCTCTGTGTGTGTTTTAAATCAGACAAAGCAATAAAAGCTATTACATATCTTGCTGTAATAGAGGATTTTAAATGCCTTTATTTACCAGTAGTGCCAATAACATACCTGTTGGTATGAAGGCATCACTAGATAAAGACAAAGGAATATCTCAAATGATGGTCCATGAGATCAAGAGATGATTCTCCTTTTCTCTGTGTAGCTTTACATAATTAACCCTGTTAATTGTGGAGGTGAAATAGGGAGATCACCATCTTCCAGGGTAGCAAGCATTATCTTGGCAGAAGACAAGAGCCAACAGTGTACAACTCATCACAACAAATTCTGTTGACTCCTTCAATATACTCAGTATTTGACCTGCAGAGGCATTGACCAAAATCCAAAGTGTTTAATGCTAAAGTAGCCTCTGCCAAACTTTACCTCATCCTTGTCTAGGCTGAAATCTGATTACCAGTGTAAATCCAGACTCTCTGACTTGAATGTGCTTGTGGACAAAATAGAGAAGAGGTTAATGCAGTAAGTTTTCTTTGTAGCCACATTTACATACTGAAATGCTATGGAACACATCCAGAATGGCCTGGGGTTTGCCCCCACCCTGCTTTCTCCTCTTAGTTTCTAAAAGCAGTTTGTCTAGATTGTTCATCACAGAATAGTTAAGGTAGGAGTCCATCTCTGTTGACTGCCTAGTTCAGCACCAGTAGGGTGTGAGACAGCAAAATTTTGCTAGGTTTTTTTAATGTTTTTTGGTTGGTTGGTTGGTTTTGTTTTGCTTGTGTTTTGTTTGCTTTTGTGGGTTGATTTTGTTTTTTGTTTTTGGTCAGTAAAGAGAAGATTTCCCCTTCATATATCCCACATTGTTTAGGGGGGAAAACCTGACTTCATCAAAATAAAATTTCTACCTTCCTATTCCCTTTAAATATGGGATCTTGAAACTCAGTGGCAGACAGCAGTGCAATGACTGCTTCAAATACTGAAATAAATGCCTTTTCAAGAAGGTAGAGGTATAAGTAAGAAAGACTCACTTAGGTGTGGACTGCAGAAGCTCACCTCAGAATACACAGTCTTCATTTCGGCTTTGCTTAAGCCAAGTGCTGACAAAGATACAAAACGATGCACATCTCAGCAGTTAGCAAAACCTGACCCCAGGTTCAGCTTCCCAGATATTTTCTTGCTTTTAGGAATGAAGTTAAGTCCTTCACCTTAGGCATTTACTGCCCCAGCCACAACTTCTGTTCTGGTGTAAACTTTCCAAATCCATTTATGGAGCACAAAGAAAGCTTCATCTCCTTTTTGTTTCCCTTGGCAGCCTGAGGAGAAGTGTAACAGCCTGTTTTCATTAGACAGGTGGATTCTCTAAGAATTGTACATCTGACTACAGGAAATTACACAAATCTTGACAACTTGGCGGAGGGGGACAGGGGGGAATCTCTCGTGGAAAGTGTTTGAAAGTGATTAATGACACTGATCAGCTTATTTTGTTTGTTTGTTTTTTCCTTCTTACTTTTTTTTTTTTTAAGTTGTTAAATTTCTGGTTTCTTTTCACTTCTCTTGTGTTTTTCAAATCTCCAGGGCTCAGGACTTAGTTCACATTTTTAAGCTTTTGTTCATTCCAGCAGTTCAGTTCATATCTGGAAAGATGTTTATTTTTTACCTGAAAGCTGTGATTTGTACATGTAAGAGGAGAACACTGGAAGGAGTCATGGATCAACACAAAATATCCTGACGGTCAAAGAAATTGCTGGAGTTGGTAATGTGGATTCAGTACTGTTTTTCTAGTGGCTTCTTTGAAACCAGCAAGTATATTGTAAGGCATGTTAGATATCCAAACAGAAGGAAAAAAATACTGATAAAATAAGTGAGTGCAAATAAATTGTCTACTTTAACAAAGATGGTTCTTAAATTGTGTAAGAATTTCTGGGAAATTATTTTTCATGGGGTATGTGCTAGTGAACGCTGATGCTTGCATCTTTGAGGAGGATATGTACATCCTCTAAAGTGTTCTTGGAGATACTTGCTGTGAATCCACAAAGTTTAGCATGAATTTTCCTTAGGTCTAAGCAACTTCTCAGATATATTTCACTTGCTTTATGACTGTGAAAAGGCAATGGCCACTCAATGAACCTGGAAGGCAGAGGGGCTTGAATAAACATATTTGCCTTTTCCCCCTACTCTTAAAGACAAGGGTTTCCTCATGCAAAAAAAAAGGCCCAAAAAAACAGATGAAAAAGAAAAGAAAAAGCCTATGGGACATGCAGCAAAAACCCCTCTGAGAGGATCTGGTGGCTTAAGAAAGACCCTTTGCATGATCAATTCCCTTATGTTGTTCATTGATTTTCTCCTTGGTTTACCTTATCTTTCCTTTCCTGTTGATATCTCTTTAATTGATTCCTGATTACAGATTACACCCGTTACAAACTGTTATTTGTCAAATAATGGAGCCAGTCTTCTCTCAGCAGCTTGGGGAAACACGTGAAGTTCTTGATAATTTCAAGAGGTTCAAATCAAACAAGCTGTAGAGAACATAAGATGATCTGGTGGTAATTGGTAAAGAAGAATTCTGTACAGACTCTTCTTCAAGCAACTACCTTGTTTACATTCCCTGGCCTTTATACTGCTAAGAAATCCTGTATCCTGCAAGAATTACAATGCAGTAGATTCTGCAACTGAGTTCAAAATGTGCTTCTCAGACTCATTATCAACTCCAGGTCTGTTTGCAATGCTTAGCATATAAATTATTTAAATTAAACTAACTACATAAATTATTCAAGTACCCACACACACACCTCCCTTATCTTTAACAGACTCTGCAGAAAGTTCAGTGCTAGTGGTGTCACACATCACTGTCAATCAGATAGAAGTTCTCAAGGTATGTCAGGATATTGGCAGTGCTCAAATGACCATAAGATTCTTAAGAGGCAGCTTCCAAAAGCTGAATGATAGTGACGCTGGAGCAGCTCACCACCAGTGGTGGACTGCATTCTGTTCACCAGGGTAAATAAGGAGGAAGTTATCAAGGGAACTACAGGAGAGATGATTGTTCTGGAACTGGCACAGACTACCCCTTTTGAATTATTTCAGTTTTGCCTTTGAATGTGCCCAGATCTTGTTGCCTCTTCTATGAGGAACCGAAGGTGGTCTACCTACTCCACTGTGAGCAAGCTCAGTGTAGCGTCAAGGAACTCTCCCCTTACAAATCAGCATCCTGATCTGGCATCCCTTCTTCTTTGTGAAGTACTGACAATACTAAATAGAAATGTGATTTTGATCTCTATTTCTCTGCTTGTCTGTCATCTGCTCTGTCAGGTTCATAGCCAAAGTCCACTGTGCCTGGAATAAGGCCCTAACTGGAAGGCATGTACAAGCAGACTGCTTCTTTAAGGCCTCATCCAGGCATTTGGTTTAGGTGTCTGAAGTAGACAGGTATGGCTCCCAACCCCAGGAAAGCAATAAACCAGAAAGCCTGCTTTAGAGGAAGAGTTGTCAAAGGCTAGCTCCAAGGCAGTCATCAGACAGAGGCAGTAATAAAGTGTAGCTATAATAAGAAACCTGAACAAAGCCCTTAGTTTCAGTGGAACTGTCTGAATTATTCCTTATACACACATATTTTCTTTCGTGTTTTAGTCTTACTGTTCTCTTAATTTAACATTTCAAATATGATTTAAGAAAGCAACCTCCGCCAGGTTTTGTTGTGATTAATTTGTAAATCTGTGAGGGCATGGTTGAGCTAGATTTCTGACTATGTGCAGACATTGTGATATATCACAGCCATGGGGTTTGCAGGAACCATATTTTAGCTGTAGGGAAACAGATACATTTATTTGTTCATCACGCTACCCATGGACCATCCATGTGATGGTTCAATATCATTCTAAAAAATACAAGAAAAAATCCAAAATACTGATGGCTACCTATTTTGTCTTGAATTAGTGTAGCTCTCAAGGGTTCATATCGATCCAGGGTGCAGGAGTGTAGGACAGAGAAATATATAATGAAAACATAAACTCTTTTGAAGAATATGTGGATAGCTATGGTGTGGTTCTTGTTGGTGGGAGAGTGAAGATCACATGGCAGTAGAACATGATGTTAAGACAGACCTGCTAAGAGATTCTGTGAAGTACCAGAGCAGTGTCCCCTTCATGACAAGATTTAAAATATTTTACAGACCAGCAGTACCACAAGAGGAGGAGTACAGCCTGTTTTGACATCTCAGTGAATTTGAACCTTCTAGAAAAGCAGGCTCAAGGCTCAAATTATTTGAGTGGGAGGGAAGGAACAGATTGCCACGTTTGTCATTTCACAGAGTCTCACGATACTTTGCCATTTCCAATTACCTGTAGCTTTGCAAGTGTTTGTCCACATAGCAGCCCATTTTTCTTTCATTTAAAAAGAGTAAATATTGCATCTTGATCATAGAGTTGTTGAAAATGGCTGGTAAATCTGAACCTTTAAAGAATGGATGTACAGAAAGAAAACAAGAGTATCCAAAGCCATTTTTAAAAAGCAAAGCAGAACAAAGCCTATTCTAATCCATCCCCATGATTCTGGGCAAACAAGGAGAACAGACTCTAGTATCATTTTTCAACACTTTGGGGTTGCTGAAACACAAGCAGATGAGAGGTATGTCATATTCATTAAAGATGGATGTGCCATGCCTCTTTCGTTTTAGACCACTAAGAGATGACATTCTGTGTGCAGCGATAACTAAAAGCCTAAGACAGTGTTTCTATTGGTTTCATGCTTGCCAGTATTGGACTAGATAGACTTACCCTTCAGATACTGTATTTACCTCTCCTTCCTTGTTTGTTTCTTTTATTTCACTTTAGGGGACTAGGCTGCAATTGACATTTCTTTCTTTTCAGCAGCTGCCTTCTCTCTCAATGCTGGGTCTCTGGGCACTGAGTTAAGCTAAAGAGTGGAATGGACCTGCTGTAAATAGTGTTGATAAATTGGGTAGATAACACAGCATGGCCTGGTTTACCCCAGTGCACAGAGTAATAAAAAGCAGATTCCACCTCTGAAAGGTCATTGTATTGACAAGGGGAGTGATTGTGGGAATGCCAGTTGTGTGACACTTGTCTCTAAAGCCACTTTTCCGCAAGAGATGCTGAAGAGATTATACCTAGGCCTTTTCTCCCTGTCCTTACTCCTGAAGTCACAAGATTTAATGGTGCTGAGCATGACCACAGACTTGACAATTTCAGGTCTGAGCAAGAAGGTCTCCCGAAAACTCTGATGAATGAGACAAGCAAAAAATGGCCAGGTACATGGGAGCTTTTCCAACCTAGCTAAATGAGGTAGACTTCCCAGGACTACTCTAGCAATTCTTAAATTCTTTGTTGCCTCAGTGAGGTGGACGGAGCTATCTATAAGCCACAATTCTCCCAAATACTTCACTGGTTTCAAGTGGTTATTAAAAATTGGGCCCTTCTTGTTCTGTGTCTCTATAATTCTGTTCAAGCAAGGAAGAGAAGTCTATCAGCCAGCAGACAGTCCATCCAGTAAACATCACTAAAGCATCATCTTAGGGGTTCCAGGTCACTTTTGGATCATAAACATTGGGAAGACCTTGTATCACATATATCCACCAAACAGCAGGCACAATGGAGACCAGAAAAAGAAATAGATCCAATGGATAATTTGGAGTCTGAAGTCAGTTTCAGGAAAACTAGATGCAAAAAGATGGTCCTGAAAACCTATTCTTTCCCCTTTGAGAAGTCAGAACCAATGTTGTGCAGGCAAAAACATCAGAGATGGTAGAGCAGAGATCACAGTGGTGCTGACATGTGTCCACAGACAATAACAAATGCGATATTATTTGAGGCCTTGCCTAAGCTCTTCATGTCAAACCACTTTTAAACAGCTTTGTAATTAACAGGCCTAAAATGTAAATCTAACAAGATTTCATTGAAAAGCCAGACACACAACCTGGTGGCTGAATGCAATGTGTCATGCCAATTTGCAATATGATATGATATCATTATATGATAATTGTCATTTTGTGTCTTATCAAAGGTCCATGTAGTCCAATATCCTTCCCTGACACTGGCCAGTAGAGCATGCTTGGGGAAAACTGACAGAACCAAAGTGCCTGTGCAATGATTCTTACCCCAATTGTTCTTCCAGCCTCCAGCACTCCAGAGTTTATGGGATTCCTAAACCAAACTTGTACATAAAGCACTTGCATATCAATGAGGAAGTATCCATGAAGACATTGCTTCTTGTTAGGAAAAACAAAAGCATTTGTTCTTCTTAGAGAGAAAGGGAAAAAGCATTGATTCTATCATTTTATTTCAAGAGTGAAGTCAATGGTGTATTGGGAAAGAAGTGTTTCTACAGCAGAGTGACTTTCTTAGCTCTACAGTATATTGTTCTTGCCCTAACAATATTATGCAAGTGGTCGTTTTGTGAATGGGGCAGTCAGTAGTCTTTGCCACTTTCTCTGTCTTTTGACTGTTTACTTGGCTAAAGTGTTGAATTAATAGTAGATTCCAGCAACTTCATGACCTGCCCACAGCTTAATGTAGAACTCTCTGTCATTTCTAGCAAATGAGAATGAGGTTTGGGGAAATTCCTATTTTGCATCGAGAATTGGCCCACACAAAAGAAAAGAGTTTGATGGATCATCAATTTTTGTCATTTATTACTATTCCAAATGCAAAGTGATGTGAATTTGGAAGCCTCAGCTAGATGGGGAAATGTGGGAAAGAGGCCAGGTTTGAAAAGAGTGGGAAACTGTAATGCCTTGGGAATATAACAGTAAACTGGCTCAGGGGATGCCTGAGCAAGACCCAAATGCCATCATTTGTAAAAGTGATGTAGTGATTTAATAGCTCTATTCCTGGATAGTGGTGTCATGAAGTCCAGAAAGGCAATCCTTGCTTTGGCCACACAGCATAGTCTTCCAGGGAGCCAAGTCAAGCTCATTCGATGGCAAGATTTGCACTCCTTGCAAGAAGTTGGTCCCCATCCAGTTCTCACAGTCTCAGCCAGACTGTGCCATCTGGCTCGGAGAGCTCCCTAAACACGTCAGAGCCCCTTCCACACAGAGGGAATATTTCAGAGAGCTGGAAATGGTGGTCACTGTGAAGTGATTTGCTCCAGTGGCCACTTTGTCACAGATGTTGCTGGGGTCCATTGTGAGTTCCAAGCACTTCTGGTAAGTACAAAGTGATTCAGTAATCAAAAAATAAGAGCAGAAATAGAAAAATCTCCCTAATGATTAATGTTTTCCTTGTCCCTTGCCTCTGAATGCAAAACATTTCCCTGTATCAGCGGGATGACCTGGACCTGAATTTCTCTGAAGTGAAGTTAGTTTGGTTCAGTCTTGCAGGAGGCTCTAGGCTCTGACTGACGATGGGAAGATAGATAATAGGGCCCTCAGCAACTCACTCTCACCTTAGCTGGGCAAGTATGGGCTAATGCATTCAGCTCCTATTGCTAAGCAAGTCAGGGTTATAAACATGATTTTCATAATTGGGTTTTAACATACATAGAAACCACCCAGCAGTGATAATGGTTTTCATCAGAAGAGCCTTAAGACAGAGAACAGCTTCTCTGAAGTGTTAAGAATCCCAGCACATTTATCTTAATAAGTTTTATTACAGCCTGCCAGTTTAAACCTAATGACTAATTTATCGTATAAAATACCAGCAATATATTTTTTGATTTTGCTAATTAATTATCTCAAACAAAGGTGATATTTATAAAACTGTCCAGAAATGGTATGTGCATTAAAATTGCCTTGCAGCAGGAGATGAAATTATTACTAATATGGGATCAAATTATTACTGTATTGACTTAGTTACTTTATTACCTCATAATGGATTTCTTCATTATTTTCCCCGGGACTGTAGCATTCATGATTGCATTAAAGTCTGTTAATCTATGCAAATATCATTAGGAGCTACTAATAACCACAGAAACTTTCCTCAGTTTCAAGGAATGCAGTAAGTACTCTCAACACACTGTTATGTTCTGTTAGTGTGATTGGATTAACTCAGAATTTCAGCCTTTGGGGCAGAGGGTGGGCAGCAGATCCCTTTGAGCCTTTCTCCCTTAAGGATAGGTAAGGCAGGAGGTAACATTTTGTTTTGTTTGAGGGGCAGCACAACGGACACCATTCTCAGATCCACCACTCTAACCCTGTCTAATGTAATCCAAGTCCCCTATTTAGTTTGAAAGAGCCATGTGGGGTTTTGTTTGGTTGTTTGCTTGGTTTGGTTGTATTTATTCCCCACAGTCCTGATACTTAGTTTCAAAGCTAATAGTCCCCACACGATCACATGGATTTTCAAACTACAGCAGGAACCAGTTATTTTCTAAGGGCTGGGTAATGGCGTGGTGGCTTTTCTATGTGCAAGACAAGGCAGAAACAAATGGAGTAGGTGAATTTTCATCATTGAGGACAACTTTTGAATATCACACATGTGATCAGTGAACCATTTTCAAGAGGGCTGAGTTTGCTGCAGAGCTGCAAGTGTGTATGTTTACATCAACCACTTAAAAATGCATAAAAATATTAAACTATGAATATTTGCCTTTCCAACAGCATTAACACCTGAAAGATACATGCATAAGTAGAAGAATAGACAAGAGGAATTAGGTGTGCAGTAACAAGTACATATCTGTTTACTGGCATCGTTATTTATCCCTATTACTGATTAGTCCCATTTCACATTCTCCATACTTAGATAATGAGGTTATAGACACCTTGGTAGTAAGGTATACAAAATTAAATAGAAAAACAATCTGGTTAAATTGGATCACTGAGTGACAAGGATTGAATTTCATCTCATTACCTATGTTTGTCTGTCTATCTGTCTGTCTAAATGATCTAGATCCATAGCTTATGCACAAGCAAGACAGTTCCAAGAACAGCTTTACGACAGCAGGTTGTAACTGATCAGTGTCAGATTATTCCTGCAATGCTAGGGCTTACATCAGACTCTCCTGTTATTACTAAATGGTACCTAAGATTCCTCTTCAAACTGACCTTAGACTGAAAACAGCTTAGGTCCAGTCATAAGAGCTATTGAACTCTGGCTGCCCTTGTTTTCTTCCTTCAGCATGTGCACCACAGCTGAGAGGAAGGAAGGCTTTGAAAATGTTAAGGGCTTCAATTTTTGACACAAAAACTGCTTTATATGTATAAACAAGCAATACAAGCTTCAGATCATGGTGACTAATCCTACAGCCCCAGGGGTTCCTAGGATCCCTCTCTCTTCCTTTAAACAGTAACAAAAGTATCCCTTCCAAAANAAACCCAACACCCCAACAAACCACCAAAACCAGAAAATCCTAGAGTACTGCTGTGGTGTTACACTAAAACGGTGTTGGATTAGATATTTGCACCTCTGTAAATGGATTAACAAAATGAGATTGTTTAGTGCTTGGCTATCAATCTGCATTTAGCTCAGAAAGGATGGTATTAACTCAGAATCACAGAACCACAGAATATATCTGGTTGGAAGAGACCTTGAAGATCATCCAGTCCACCTCTTGACCCAGTACTGAAGGGTAAACACTAACCCATATCCCTAAGTGCCAGGTCTGCTTGAAAATTCCCAGAGACAGAGACTCCACCACTGCCCTTGGCAGACCATTCCGATGTTTAGTATCCATTTCAGTGAAGAAGTGAAGAATGTTTTCTAATACCTGGCCTAAATCTCCCCTGGCACAGCTTGTAACCATTTCCTCTAGTCCTGTTGTTTGTCACCAAGGACAGCAGGCTGACCCTCTCCTCACTCCAAATGCCCTGGAAGAGAGCAATAAGGTGTCCCCTCAGCTTCCTCCAGACAGAGCAACCCCAGCTCCCTCAGATGCTCCTTGTAGACCAGGTGGTCCAGGCTGTTCGCCAGCTTCATTGTCCTTCTCTGGACATGTTCCAGTACCTCAGCAGCTGTCCTACAGTGAGGGCCCCTGAACTGAGCACAGTAATCACCAGTGCTAAGTACAGGCAGATGATCACCTCCCTGTTCCTGCTGGCCATAGTGTTTCTAACACAAGCCAGGATGCCGTTGGCTTTCTTAGCTACCTGGGCATACTGCTTACTCATGTTCAGCTATCAACAAGTAGCCCCAGGTTCCTCTCCAAGTTGCAGCTTTCCAACCTCACATGCCAGGTCTGTAACTTGCCATGGGGTTGTTGTGACTCAGGTGGGGATCTAGCAATTGGTCTTTTTGAGCTTCATGCAATTAGCCTTCACCTATTGGTCTAACCTGTCTCAATCTCTCTATAAAGTTTCCCTACCCTGTAGCAGATGGACACAGCCGCTCAGCTTGGTGTCATCTGCAAACTCACTGAGCATGCACTCAATCATCTCATTCAGATCACTGATAAAGATGTGAAAGAGTAGACAGGCTGTACTGTACTGAACCCTGCAGGACATCATTAGTGACTGAACACCAGCTTCATTCTTTAACTTCATGCAGTCTTTGGGCCCAGCCATACAACTGGAGGTTTTTATACAGTTCACAGTGCACGTATCCAAGACTTGTGCCATGAATTTCTGAAGGAGAATATTGTGGGATACAGTGTCAAAGGTTCTGCTAGTCCAGACAGACAATGTCTACACCACTTCCCCCATCCACTGGGCAGTTCACCTTATTGTAGAAGGTGATCAGGTTAGTCAGACAGGACCTGAGTTTTTTAAAACCATGCTGATTTGTCCTGATCACCTGGTTGCCTTTTATGTGTCACACAATGGCAGTCAGGATGAACTTCTCCGTAATTGTTCCTGGCACAGAGGTCAAACTGATTCTGATTCCCAGAATCATCCTTTCAGACTTTCTTGTAGACAGGCATCACACTTGCTAGCCTACAGTCAACTGGGACCTCCCCAATTAGCTAGGATTGTTGACAAATTATGCTGAATGGTTTGGTGAGCACAGCTGCCAGTTTCTTAGTACCCTTGGGTGAATCTCATCTGATCTCACAGACTTGTGCACATCTATGTGGCACAACAGGACACTGAAAGTTTTCTCCTTTTGGAAGAGGTGTACCACATCTGCCACCAGCAGGTCTGGCACCATGTAAATCAAGCTGTGATCAAAAAAAACCCAAGTCCTGCTGGTGGCACCATGCTTGAAGGCAAGAATAAAGGTAGAGAGTCTTCCTGAATCTATTTGAATTGGTCTTTTCTAATGGTGGGATAGAGGAGAACATTACCTGTGCTCCCACTGCCTTGACCAGTTCACCCAGGGCTCTGAAACCCTCAGATTTCTTTTTTCTAGCTCACCATCATGTATCTGGAAGAACAATAGCAGCTAATAATCTGTGGGCTGCAGCAGGTTAGAGAGCTTTCTTGCCACATCCTTAAATCAGGCCCCAGGGGGGCAGCACACTTCCTCTAGAAATGGNNTTTTTTCTTTTTTTTTTGGTGTGGGTTGTTTTGGGGGTCTTTTTTGTTTGTTTGTTTGGGGGGGATTGGGGTTTTTTTTTGGTTGGTTGAGATTTTTTTGTTTGGGGAGGGTTGTTTGTTTGGGGAGGGTTGTTTGTTTGTTTTTGTGGTAGAAATCATTTTGATGCTAGGCTTGGGCTTCCTTAATCTTGTGAATGCTTCTAAAGTGGTTGATTAATTTCCTCCATTGACTGGCTGCACCTGCAGGGCTTCATATCCATTTTGCAAGGCCATGTAGGAGGCTAGGGGAGTAACTGGGGGAATACACCTTACACGAAAGGAATGATCTTGTCTCTGTCATGGGGATAGAAGGAGGTGGGCAGGGATTTTGCCTGCAACTTTAACCATGAACTTGCCTCCACTCACTCTTTTCATTCGGTTTTCTGCCTTCAGCCTCATAAGGGTGGGATGAAGGAGCCATGTGGTTGTCAGTGTCAGAATGTGTTAAAAAGTAATCAGTCTTGGACCTCGTGAAGCTTTCAGCTTTTTTGCTGATGAGCTAACTTCGTTTCGTTAAATGAAAGAGTCCTCAAACAATGTCCAGTCACAGAAAAAAGTAGGATGGATACAGAATGAAAGAGAAAAAGGAAAAGGGAAAATGAAAAGATAAAAAAAGAAACAGAGAAAAAGCAAGATAAAAAAATAGAAAAACAGAAGAAAAAAAAGAAAACAAACAAACATTAAATAAACTCAAACTACCAACCAACCAAAAAAGCCATCCTGCTTTATGTCCTCTATTTATGGGGGGGGGTTCTTTTTGTTTGTTTGGGTTTTTTCATTTATTTGTTTGGGGGTTTTTTGTTTGTTTTTTCAGATATGGCAATCCTTCCTAGTGGGGAGAAAAAAATCAAGAGGAAAGCAAGCCCAGGAGAAATACAGCTAGTAAATTAGATGGATTGGTTGAAGCTGTTACACATTAATTGCATTTCAGGATCACCTGGGCCCCTCTTCACCAAGCAGCAGACCCTCTGTCTGCTGGGCACTATACAAACACTGAACAAAGGACAGTAACAAAGCAGCATTAATGGTTGTATGGAAGGTGTCTCCAGTTTGTTTCCCTTCCCAGCCCATTGCGGAATGCAAGCTCATTAATTTTCTAAGTTTAGAAAGGTTCTGTCAGTCAATGCTCTTTCACAAAACTGCTGAGCGAACCTTCCAGCTCAATACAGTTGGGAGTATAGAGGCTAGAAGCAAAAGGGGGTTGTGTACTTGCTTTTCACTAGACAAGGGTCTTAACTGAGAAAAAATCTTAGGTCCTGCTAAGGTGTTACAGTAGATTCAGGCATGGGGAACCAGATATAGTAAGAAGGTAACTATCTACCAGTTTCTACCTGAAACATTAATTTGGGAGAAGGGCACCAGAGAGTCATTTGGTGCTCAGCATCCTTTTTACATCAGGCAAAATGCAGTGGTTTAACTGAAAACAGCATATAAATGTATGTGGCTTTGACTGATGGGAAAGAAGGCAGCAAAGCTTTCTCCTTATTGCTTAAATCAGACTTATTTGGAGTGGCTGACTTTGGTCTTGAATAGCTTGATACTTGCTAATAAAAAGCTTGCTTGGGTTTCTAACTCTCAGCTGAACTGGATGGGTTTAATGTAATTCAGAACCTGGGGGGAAAAAAAAAAAAGTCTGTATTCTAGTGATGATCCCAATGCTGTCATCTTGAGCCCATCTCAAATAGCCCTGTGTGAACATAATTATCCCGTGTAAATCAGAGTGGTTCCATTGACAGTGCTGGTGTACACTGTCTGAAGACCTGGCTTAGCTGTGTTATGGCAGTGATCTGTGCTGTCTAACCTCCCTGAATCCCTTCCATGGATTGTACACACCACTTAACTTCAAGCAAGACTTTCTCACATTGTCTGAATGGTAATTGCACTTCTGTGCTGCATCTTATATTAAAATTAATATATAACTTTTTAAAAAAATAGAGATAATTGAACTGACCCAAAATATAA
>VWZI01012350.1:318118-331893 GCA_013396835.1 Psilopogon haemacephalus | reverse complement strand
CCAGACCATTGACACTAATTTAAGACTAAGAAAAAATTACACTGTGGCCAGTCCAAATTAACAGCTTTATATTCTGGAAATCTAGGTTTTTATTTTTTAGATAGTTATTTTACTGAGTTAGTCAGAAGGAATTTCAAACAATCCTGATGCCAGAAAGATGGCAGATAGACGTAAACACTTTTTAGAGAGAAGCAGCATGAGTCTTACATTCTCTTTGTTATCTTTACTTGGGATGGGTACCTGGAGCCTGGGGAATATCTGCTTTTGGAAATGACTGTACTGCATTTCCTCAAAAGGAAAAAAAATAACAGACTTCAAAAATCTGTACCCCTATTGACACTCTTAAGTTTTCTGTTTCACACATTTTTATATCCTGTTAAGAGTACATAAACCAATCTATGCATCCTCTTGGTCAGTGCTGCTGCCTACACTCCAAGTATTAATAAGAGGAATTACTTGTATTTGTCAATCTGTCTGTGAATGAGAGACATGGGATTAAGTAGATAAGATGATATTTGTTTTACGTAGTTTATAGAGAATGTTTATTCAGTTGCCATAAGGACATAGGGGTCACTCATCCCAGTACGAAGCTGAGCAGACAACTGCATTATACAGCCCCATTTACAGGCATTAAGCCCCTATCACTAGAAGGGATTCTGTTTTGACATTCTGATTGTCCTAGAAGCCTGCCTTAAAAATGTTCTCAGAGTCTGTTTCACCAGCACAAAGAAAGGCACAGATAGCAAGCCAAACTCAATGAGGTCTCTCTTCCTGATAAAGGGTGGATGGGGAGAACAGGTCAGGGATGTGACTCCAGGAGTGATGCCAATCTGACAAGGTCTTAACAAAGATACAGAGAAATATGGGGGGCCCTAATTTAATAGGATTTTCCAGGTCTTTTCATGAGACAGTTCTGGTTTCAATTAAGCTTTTATCAGGACAGTCTTTTCAATTCTGGTGGGAGACAGAGAAAGTGGAACATTGCCAGGAATACAGATAAACAGGTAACTCGTCTACATTTTGGATGTAGAAGCTCCTGAGATGATCTTTTTGGTAGTGTTCAACACAAAGGAAGTCTGCAGGGCAATATTATTCCCCAGGGAGGCCACTGGATCCCCAAAGCAGGCCATTACCCAGGATGTGAAATGGGAGGTGAGTGATGATGTGAACCCAATTCCCTACATTTTAGGAGGATATTTGAATGCCACAAAAAGACCTCTCTTTCCTCCTGTGCTGAGATTCTCACTAGTTTAGCACTTAGAGCACTGCAGGTTTTTTTATTCTAAAAGAAATAGTTTGAAAAGATTTTGAAGTTTAATTCAGAGAGGGAAAATGAAGAAACTGCTCAAATATCAGCTGGTCTCTATCTGCAGAAGCATTTTCTTCTCAGCTCTTGCACTGACACCTAGACTGAGGCAAGCCTGTGACACAGAAAGGCTCCTTCTGTATTTGCCATCTCAATTTTTTCTTGGATTGTAGTATCAGACACAAAGCAACATTTTCTCTAGTAGATTGTGCCACTAATACAATAAGGGTCTAATATATTAATGAATGAGGATCTGTAATATGCTAATATTTCTGCATCACATTAATATTCCATTAGACTAATGCATTATTATGCTAATAAGTCCATTAAAAATGCAAAATATAATTATACGTTCTGTCTGGTTCCACTGTTGAAATCTGATTCTTGCCCTAGACACACTTGCATATGTAATTCTAAAAATTCTAATACCCTCTGTGTAAAGCTAACTTGATCTATACCTAATACATTTCATCAGACTAACCAAGCAGCCCAGTCAGGTCTTTCATACCTCAAAAACCATTACCTGGTGAAACAGATTAAGTGCTATTGCAGGTCTGCCTTTCAGTTGTAGGAGAAACAGACTTACAATTGTTCTTTATGCACACCTCTTCCTCTCTCACTTTGGAGACTGAAACTTACCTTTATGAGAGAGGTCCTTCCTGTGGGTGGACATGTTGTATGAGGAAGATCTCCTGCACCTATATCTCAGCAAACTGATCCCATAATGAATGGTGATATCTGAGATCTTTTGAGGAATAGGATTTAAGAAATCCCTTACTCTGTAGTGTTCGATTTCAACAAATTTAGACAGTTCCTATTCAGTGTGCTGTTTTTACAGCTTATTGTTTAATGCCTAATTTCCTGTGACACCATCAAGGGAGCCTAAGAAACAGGCATAGCTGGCTGTGACTTCCCCCAGACAGTCCCCAACATTGGAGCACTGCAATGTCTACATCCCTCATTGCTCATAGCCTCGTGTTCCTCTGTCACTGTTGAGAGAGAATTTGAAGAGTGCCTCCCACTCTCTGTAAACATACCACACTCCTATGCATTTCTGAATAATGGCATTTGGAGGAGAGGTCTCCTGCAGTTCTTTCTACCACAGTTAAATGTTCAGTTGATTGCTTTTAGATGGGCCAATTAAGAATGAAGAGGGAAAGCGAACAGCATGGGTTTGTTTTGTTTTTAAAATGTCAGGTTTGCCAAGTTTATTAAGCAGAAGTGCAGAATGAATATTGAATTTTCAAAGACTGGCTCTGATAAAGTTTGGGGAAAAGAAAGTGGAAGGACATATCCTTCGCTTTCCCTATCCTTCTGTTAGGATATCACACTGCCCTGTATTGATGTCTGCATCTCATAGTACCAGTCATTTAGAAGATATTACAAAAGACATCTTCAATGAGAAGATCTATTTGCATCCTTATTTGCCGCCAGAAAAGGCAGGAAATTTAATAGAGAATAGTCTGAGTAAAAGAAATCCTTTTTAATGAGGAAAGAAAAGATGTCGAACTGGCTGTCTAGGGAGGCTGAGGCTCTTCCATCGTTAGATGCAGATTGAAAATGAGAGAAACAGGACTCAGTAACAACATAGACTAAGTTGGTCCAGCATTATGCTAGTTGAACCAGTGTCCTGCCATCTCTTTGCTATGATTCCGACCCTTCTTCCACAGGCAACAGACCCAAGGCTTTCTGAAGAGCTTCTTAACTTCACAGATCTCAGAGTCTGTCTGGTATTAAAGGACCAAAAAGTTTGGGATGGCACAAAACTTATTTAAGCAAGTGAATAATAAGGTTTACAAATACTGCATAAGACTGGGAAGCATGCTCAGTTTAAAAAGATTTAAGGCTACCATAGCCATCTATATGTGTCATGCAGCCTTGCTATATTGCTTTGCCTTGTGTGTGAGTAACCTTGTGGCTGTCCTCTAGCAGTAAAGATCCTGCTATCATCAATAGTGACAAGGTTTCCATTTTAGGGCAAGGAGGAGATATACAAGTTTGGGAAATTACTAACTATTTCAGGGTTGTTTTCTAAGCTAGGTATCACTCTGTCAACAGCCACTCGATGGGACCACACACCTCTCATAAAAGAAGCCACTCAGGACTGAGCAAACAAGAAGCAAGTGGGCATCACAACAAAGGCAGGCTCCCTATGCAGGTGAAGAGACCAGGAAACAGAGTATGGCAGTTTGCACAGGGGGATGATGATAGTCTGCTAACTCATCTAGAAGCAATGGCAGACACTCTGAAGAAGACTATGGCAGCCCTGAGCCCTGTTGCAGCTTCACAGATGGAGATATTTTTTGAGTACACACTGCCCCCCAGGCATTGGGCTGCAGTGTGTGCCCTGCCCTAACACAGATGTTGGATAACAGCAGTGAGTATGCCTGAGGAAGGTGTGCCCAGACACAGTTTCTGTGCCAATGATGAAGCTCAGGCAGGAGGTAAGCTGATTGAAGGCCGTCAGCAGCTGTAACACAGAGACAGGTGTTTGAAGTCATACTCTACCTTCTAATACAGAAACCCAGCAGATGGACAGAGCTCCTGCTACAGAGAACTCCCTGTCCTCTCTCCACCTGTCTGAATGTGGTGGCTTGCAGGACAGGGGGCAATGGGAAGTAGTTCCTAACCAGCACAACAGGCACTGCAGGTGTGTCTGTTCAATGGCTCCTCCACTTTCCCAGGTTCCTTTGTATAACAGCTGTGATATTTGGCAAAGGCAATCAAACATCAAGAAGGATGACAGCTTGCCTAGCTTGAAGGTGGCACTGAGGCTAAATCAAACTACACCTAGTAACAAAATGTCTTCAGTAAAGAAAGACAGGTCCATGTCATAAAACGCTTTATTCTGAAGAGAGTGGAAGGCCTAATACTCAGACTTGACCCACTATATAGGGAAGTCTTCTGCCTCCCTGAGGCCCAGGTCAAAGATTCCTTCCCTAGAACATCCCTCAGATTATTATCATGTATGGATTTCTCAGGTAGCCAGTGGCAAAGTGGTGAGAAGATGGTGTGAAGCTTTCAGGGCCTTGGGACAACTGGTCAAAGGATGCAGGAACAGATTCTGTTCTCTCCTGTTCCTCCAGCTTCAGAGAATGATAAGGTGGTAAACAGCAGGACTCAGCAGATCAATGCCTGGCTCCAAGCCTGATGCTGCTGGCAAGACTTTGGGTTCTTTGGCCATGGATTGATTAACAAGACACCAGGCCTACTGGTAATGGATGGGAAAAGCTTGTCTCCAGTGAGACAAGGATTCTAGAACAAGCATTAGCAGGATTCATTGAGAGAACCTTAAAATAGGTCCAAAGAGGAAGGGGATGTACCTGGGCTGGCCAGAGAGGTGCCTCTATATAGTAGCTCAGTATCTGTGGGGCAGTGGGCTGGTGTTTTTGAGAACCAGAAGACCTGCCTCCATGGAAGTGTAAGAACTGTGCAGCTTTTTCTGGGTGTCCTCTCAATGAATGTGGGAGAAATTAAGGTTATCAGAAGCACTCAGCATGGACTGATGAAGGAGAAGCCATGTCTGACTACTATGATAGCCTTCTACAAGGCTATCAAGGCATGACTGGGTGAATAGATGAGGAGAGGGCAGAGAATGTTGCCTACCTTACCTTCAGCAAACCCTTCCATACCATTAACTGCAGCATCCTCATAAACAAGCTTAGGAACTGTGGGTTACATGAATGGACATTGGGTGGTTTGAAAAGAGATTGAAAGAACTTACAAGATTTTGATCAGTGATACAAAGTGTAGTTGAAGATCTCTAACAAGTGCTGTCCATTAGGGGGTCAGTAATGGGTCCAGTCCTGCTCAATATTTTCGTCAACAATCTGGATGAAGGGATAGGAGTACCCTCCACAAGCATATTGATGACTCAAAACTGGGAGGAGTTGCTGGCACACCAAAAGTCTGTTCTGTCACCTAACATCACCTGAGGGTCCTAGTGGACAACAGGATGACCATGAGCCAGCAATTTGCCCTTGTGGCCAAGAATGGAATCCTATGGTGAACCAAGAAGAGTGTAGTAAGCAGGTCAAGAGAGGTTCTCCTCCCACTCTACCTTGTACCTATGAGGCCTCATCTGGGCTATTGTGTCCAGTTCTGGGCTCCTCAGTTCAAGAAAGACAGGGAACTACTTCAGAGGCTTCAGCAAAGGGCAACAAAGATGATTAGGGGTCTAGAACATTTCTTATGAAAAAAGGCTGCTGAGGGACTAGAGGCTTTCAGTCTGGAGAAGATTGAGGGACTTAATATCAATGCTTATAAATACTTCAAGGGTGGGTGTCAAGAGAATGGGGCCAATCTCTTCAGTAGTGACAAGTGACAAGACAAGAGGTAGTGGGCACAAAATAGAACATAAGAAGGTCCATATAAACATGAGGAGGAAATTCTTCACTTTGAAGATTGTGGAGCACTGGAGCAGGCCACCCAGAAAGGTGGTGGAATCTTCATCTGTGAAATCATTCAAGCCCACCTGGTTGCCATCCTGTGCAACCTGCTTTAGGTGAAACTTCTCTGGCAGGGACACTGTTATAGATGACCTTCAGAGGTGCCTTCCAACCCCTATAATTCTGTGATTCTGTGGTGTGTAACACCTTATATATGTGACTCTCCAACTTGAATTTGTCATAGCAGATACAGTGAACAAGTTTGGCACTCAATTACATAAGATGTGAAATAGCTTTAGTTTAATTGTATCATCTAACTCATCTTCCAGATTTCACTCTTTTCAAAATAGCAGTGCAATGATTATTTACTCAGTGAAGACACAGAAAGCATTGAATTCCCAAGTTTGGCCTATAAAATGGGAATCTCATATTCAATTATTTATAGTGTCCATATTTTGAACTCATTCTTGGTGTTCCAGCAGCCCCACAGCAAAGTCCATTTATGTCATTGCCATTAGTACCATTATTATTTTAATATATAACCTCTGTGCCAACATCTCTTGTGAATTTCCCAAGATTAACATCAGGTAGTTTCAAGCTGCATCATCAGCATGAGGATCAGTGGAGCTACACTGATTTACATCAATGGAGAATTTAACCCAAAGTCCCTATTGAAAGTAACAGAAAGCTTTTTACTGGACTGTCTCTCCCTTAGACAGATATTTTTTTTAGAGGAAAGCTGTTTATGGTATGCTCTCTCAAGTAACAGCACCGTTAGCAAAATAGTGGGATTAAAGGACATTATTAGACCTGGAAAGGCTCAGGATGCTGAAGTGAGCAACCTCTCCACAGCATGATGTTGTACTCTTGTTGAACAAGTCCACAGAAATAAAGGGTTTTAGGAAAATTTGTTCTTCAGGCAAGATGCCTCCAATCTAGATTTGTGTGGAACAAAAGCTGAAATGGAAATTATTACTCCAGTCTTTGATTATGCCTGTGCTAATCTACCTAACAAAAATCTCCCTGTCCTGCACCTCGTCTGTTCTTCCATTTCAACACCTATCTGAAAAATTACTTTTTCTTCTAGAATTACAGTTAGACCAGGAGGTAGTCAATTGTCTTCTTGTTAAAGTTGGATATTTTGTTTGACTTCTAGTTGGTCCATGCACAAGCTGGCATTTGTATTTTTCCCATATTTCAGAAAGTAACTCTACTGGCATGTGCATGACTGGAAATCTATTGCTCAGCTCACTCTTGGAGATTAAGGCACATCAAATCTAAATGGTAATTGTGCTTCCTGTCCCCAGTGATCGCAGGAACTCTTTTTCAGACAGTTCAAATAAGACAGTGTCTCCCCCTTTTTCTAACCCCTATTTTGCAGTGAGGTGCAACTTCTGCATTGCCACTATCTGGTGATGTATCTTGACCCATCTGCTACATTGGGACCTCTCATGATATTGTGGGTATCTTCTCATGCTGTCTTGTCACAAGGCATCAGCACAAATGGACAGCAATACTCCTGTGTGTTTCAGATATAACCATAGATCTCTTGGATTAGTTCACAGCTGTTTCAGCATTGCTGTTTGTTGAACCATCACCATTTTTAGGAAGTGTGTGGATTGAAGAACAAAAGAGCCTTTGCACAGGATGGGTTGGGGCTAGGACTCATTTTAAGACCTAGATCATATATTCTTCTGCAAGCTGCCACAATGAGAGTTTGCTGCAGGAATCCTGAGCTGCAGAAACATGCAGCATTCAATTTGTGGGTGGGTTTGTCCTCTTGAGCTTGCTTTACACCAAGATTAATAAGCAAAGATTGCCCTGTAAATCTTACACGGATTGCAATTCCCTCTTCATATAATGCTCTTCCTTTTGACAGAGAAGCGTTTTCTTCCCCTCTAACTTTCTCAGTTTTTTTCTCTCTAGATCTAACTTTCCTGCAGTCTGAACACAGGAATGTGTAAAAATTCAGGGTGAGAGGATTTGCTCTCTAGGCAAATAAAACACCGGAGGTTAATTAAAACCAAAAGGAAGCATAACAAACAACCTCCACTCTCTACCCACACAGATTCTTCAAACCCAAGGGCCCATGCAGGAGTAGAGTTAGACAGGACCAGGATGAAGGCAAGAGCCCTGGAGGAGAAAAAGGGTTTGTAATCTTTGAATGAAATAAAGGATGGGTGTAGACCATCCCATCAGTGTAATCCCAGTGGCAATTTCACCTAGACCTGTTGTTTCTTTAATGAGTTTTTATCCACCTTTAATTTGACGGGTCTTCTTTCCCAAATGAGGACTACGATGGCAAGGGGGAGAAGAAACAGAACAGTAGGGCAAAAAGCCAGTCCTCTGACAATATTTCTATTTACCCTTTGTTTCTTTCTCTCTTAACTGATCACTAAAATCCCTTTCTCAGACTTTTCTCTTTTCTTTTTACTAATATTATAGTTTTTTTTTTAAATATGCGTTCTACATGAACATAGGGAAATAACATCAAACCACCCTATCTAGCCCAGTACCTTTTATCCACAGGATCTAGTAGCAGTTAGGAGTGTGAGAGTGGGAAGACATACTGCACTCCTTTGCCTATGATGTAGGCTCAGGATTTCCTTATAAATAGTTTCTCTGGGGGTTAGCTTTCACCCATGAATTTCTCTAGCTGTTCTTTTGCATCTGTGTAAAAATTTAGAATTTGAAATTTCCTATAGCAAGTTCTGTGGATCAATTGCAGTTTGGGTGAATTGTGTTTTCCAGGATTTCCATACAATGCCCGCATGCCACTAGCAATTTGGGTGTTAGTTTAAAGATAACTACAGTCAGTAGGTGATGAGCAAACAGAGATATATTTTGCACCTGAACAGGTGAGTGAATAGCTACTTTCATGTCACATTGTCATTTTCCTCTATTTAATCTGTTCTCCATGGAACAGTTTTGGACTGGATTTTTCATTCTTCCCCAGTCTCCTTCATTTTGTATTTGATCTATCTCATTCCCTGTGCATTGCTAGACATATAATCAGCCGAGTTGAGTCCTGAATGGGAAGGGACTATTTAGCAGATGTCTTCAAATATCAAATTAAATTAAGAAAGCAAATTAACAAACATTTGATACAGTGTCTAAAGTCCTGTTCTGTGAGGAAGGAGTCATATCTCTTGGACCACATGTAACTGGTTACAGTGAGCCATAATACTATTTAAAGCAAAAAGTCACATTTTTTTTAATATCAAGGAGCAGGCATGTTAAGGGAATGATGAGCTTTGGGAATATCCAGTCTTAGTGGCATGGTTTATATAGAACCTAGTTGTTATCATAAAGAATAAGGATACCTCTCCACCATCACATATAAAAGCTAAGGCCAAGATGAAGAGCAGGCTAATCCATTTTGGTTGCTAGTTTCAAACCTGTCCTCCTCTCCTTCTTTCAGTCATATACATATCTCCCATTATAGGAGTAAACTTTGAGTGAAACATTTCACACATCTGTACCACCACATTACATCACACTGGACATATCTTGACCGGCTGCATCAGTCAATAACAATGCAATATTAAAGAGTAATGACACAACCATGCAGAGTAAGAGAGAAAGCAATTTCTCCCACTATTTAGTCATTTACTAATCGATTGCATACAAAATCATCAAGTCAAAAATACAGGGAGCAGGCTAAAACCAAGAGGTGCCAACATGTGTCCCTACAATGCAGTGATTCTGCTCAGATGGCTGACAAAAACATCTGAGCAAATATACTGAGTTCAGTTCTGATCAGAACAAAGGAAAGAAATCTGGGCACAGGAAAAATGCGAGTAATGAGATGAAAGAAGGTAAGAGAGCACTGTTTTGGTCCATGCAGTGGGCATCAGTTAAGACATGTGTGTTGTTTCAGTAAAGTAATTAATACAGGTGTGTCTATTTCTGTACACTCTGCCTCAAGAGTGCAATTCCATTTTGCAGTGCTTCTTTTGAGAGTCTCTACAGGCTCAGAAAACATCTGTGGTTCTTGTGAGCTGCCCCCAGAGAAGATTAGGATGGACAAACTTCATTTATAATCAGGCAGAAAGCGAAACCCAAATATATCCTTAGATTAAGCACCAGAATGAAAATAGAAGCCAACATGTATTTTCTCCTTGGGAAACAGGGGAAGGGCTTAGATCTGTCACGTGCAAAGCCTGAAGACCAGATGTGGACAGGAAAATGACATTTAGAAGAATGGAAGATGGACATTATGCATTCTTTTAAAAAATTTAAATAAGAGGAAAATTTCTGAACTTCTGCTCAAAAACTAGAGGACAAAATTGATGAGAAATTCCCAGGAAGCACAAGGAATTGTAACAGTGAAGGTCACTATTTTGGTTTCTTTTACAAGCAACTTCAGACTGATGTGGCAGGATCCTCCTGCACCTTCCTGGTGGAAGTATCAGTACTCCCTCCTCTAAAAAGCAATGAGGATGTCTCTTTCTGGCAAAGTTCCTAGGATCTCACAATTCTGCATAGATATGTTCAAAATAGACACTGCAAAAGGTATGTAAACCATGGATTACCCCATCAGACAGAAAACTAGCAAGCCCTGTCTGTTTGATTGTCACCTGGTGAAGTGTCTGGTTTTATTAAACGACAGGCATTGTGCAGAAGCTGCACAGATGCGGGCAAAAGGCAACTACACATCATATCCCAAGAGCATTCTTATGTGAGGTGCTTCCATAAAAGACTGTATTGAAGTAGCTGAGCAAGGCTGTGGGAGAAAGACAGGATGAGAGAAGGGAAACCGCTGGGCAACTCAGAGCACAGAGAAAGAAGAGGTATGAGATTGCAAAAGCTTGCATCTGGAAGCCCTTGGGCAGTTTTGTAATCTCCCTGCTCTTCTTCAGCTGCTGAAAACCAGGAAGTGAGGGAGGAAAGGGACAGGAAGGGGGAAAACTCTGCTTTAGCAAAACCTTGATCCAAAAAGCCAATGATTTTCCCTGCATTTGGTGCCTCGTGAATACTGTCCAAAGTATGAGAGAAGGAGGCACTGGCTTCTTCCAAAACTTCTTTCCTCTCATGATGACCCCCTGTACTGGTTGCGTGCAGGGAAATAATTTTGTGTAGTGGTCCGTGTGTCTGTGAGCAGGACCTGGTTACAGGTTTAAACTCCAGCTTTCCTGGAAGGCAAGCAGTTCCACCTGACACGTAGCAGAGAACTTGCCTCCAGCACAACAGCTACAGGCAAGGGTGGGACCAGCTTGTACCTTGTCATGTAGCCCTAAATACTTAGGTGAATTCCCATGGGGAATTTGCCCATAGAGACCGACCAGTGTGTTGCACACTGGAGGCCATATTCAAGAGTCAAATTATCCTTTCTGCCTGATAATCCAAACCTCAGTAAAGCCCCACACTATCACATGAATTTTTAAACTATTTTATTTCTATCTTCCCCTTTCTTATTTTTAACACTGATTTTAAGTAATGATGGAAGACTCTGAACATCTTTTCCTTGATTTTGATTCAAGACTTGCTTGTAAAGTGTCCCCAAATTGTCAACAGCACTGGAATGCCTCTTCTGCTTTCTCCAAATGCCTAGGTGGGGCTTCCTAAAAAGAGATGTAGGAAATATGAGCAGAGGGAGAGCTGTTTTGGATTTGGGTTTTGGGGTTTTTTTGGTTCATGGAGTGTGATGATTTCTTCAAGTGTTATGAAAGAAGACTTTGACCAGCATTGCTGCATGCAGACCATCTCAGAGAGGAAGGCACATGAGCACATCCCTGCAGTGTGCTTACCTAAATGGGTTGCTCATGACTAGGGATGCATCTGTGCTGCATCCAACCAAACAGGGCTTCTAACTGTGACCATAATAGAAATAGCATATAGCAATAAAGTAAATAGGCAGAATAACTGTCTTCTACAATGTTATCCTCCAGGCTAAATAAGATGCCATGACTGGAGTGGGGGGGGTGGAGGAAGTCTCCAAGTGGTATTGAAATGTCTTTCAATTTCAATAATTTAAGGGACATTTAAGATCCTGTGGACTTGTGGAACATGCAGCAGACCTGTGCAGTCATCCTCAGCTGCCAGTGTTGGATCTGACATATTTGCATTATCTGTCTCCTGATTATTATTTAATTCAGTCTGCACAAAAATATTCTTTGTCACTTGATCTCATCCTGTGTGTCTATCACCTCCTTAGATGTGATGACAAAGTTGGGACAAATGAACTATTTGTGGAGCAGGCTATAGACTGTTGATACAGAGAGGGTCAGCTTACCCTAGGGTGTAACAGCTGGCAGACTTGCTATTTCATTCTTACTCATGTCTGGTGCAATAACTGAATATAAAAATATGAGGCAAATTTTATAACACTGCATCGTTAGTGAAAAAGCTAGGGTTCTTCATGGGTATCAATTAACAAAATGGGATGAGTGAATTGTAAGAAAGGAAATAATTTTATGATGGAACAAGAAAAATACTATGTCTGTTTTCCTTTAAAGGTTAGAAAAAAAATAATAAAAGAAGGAAAAATGGATCATTATTTTCCTTTCAAAAAAACAAGAAAACCCAAAACCATACCCAACACCCCAATCAATGGAGAGAAAAGCAGCTTTGAGTGCCTTATTGAACTGACCTACAGAAAAAGCTTCAGAGCTTCAAGCCTAAACAAGTCCCTGATAAGATGTGAAATGCAATGGAAAAATCATTTAGAGAGAACAACACAGAAGCTGATTTTGCTCTAGTTTTACGGGTCAGTTCAATAAAGTTCCTGAACTCTCTTTTCTGTGTAATTCTAAAGAAGGGTCACTTAATTAATATATTTATCTGGAGAAAGCAAGGTGGGGAGGAAAACAAACTTAAAACAAAGATTGTATTTCACATTTTGTATTGTAGGTCTTGGAAGAGCCTGTCTATCACATGACCTCTTTGTGTACCCGCAACCCTTCCTTCCACACAGTTGCTTCCTTAGCTTCATCCCATAACTTGGTGTATAAATTGTAATAAAAACAATGGAATCCAGAGAGGAAAAACATATCCAAGCACAATTTTTACTCCTGTTTTCCTTCTTTATTTCTTTGTGATTCATTTACTGTGTTTTCAACCAACCTTCCTTATTTAAAGCTGAAAGACAGTGCAAACATTTTATTGTCTTCCTGCCAGGCTCCAGAATAGTATCTGGCAGTGTTCAGGATACACCCTGCTGTGGGGCTTGTGGATGTAAAATCATGGGAGTCTGTAACATCACTTATCCCCACTCTCTGTTTCTGCCTTCATCCCATCTTGTGCATGACACAGCTGTACAAACCTGAGCAGACTCCAGAGTCCAGAGCACCTCCACAGTCTCTAGTGGAGGAATATCACCAAAGCTGTCTCTCCATCTCTTGACAGCTCTATTCTCATGCAGGCAGGGCTGATGAGGGAATATTCAGGAAAACAGTTCATGTCCTCCTATGTTTGAACAGCAGAGACTATGCACATCTCTCAGTACCCAGCCTGGGATATTGAAAAGGTGATTTTTGTGATAAAGACCTGTTGTGTCTGCAAGACTCTGCTTCACATGGTCACTAAAGCATTTTCATACCACTGTAGGTCTAGTCCTGCTTCAAAGAGACAAAAACTTTCTGCAGCCCCAGGTAACTTGAAAGGTTCTCCTGTGCAGTACCCTGTGAGTTATCTAGTTCACTGTTGAGGAGCTAGAGTAATAATCATGATAGTAAGAGTTTGTGTACAAGAACAGGGTGAAAACATTTTAAGTAGTGTGTAGGCCCTCTGGTGGTGTTCCCCGCTTAAAGGCCATGCTGGTGAAGGTTGCACTGCATCTGGAGATGAGCCTGGCATGTTTGCATGCGTGTTATAAATGGCAGTATTAATACCATGTGTTCCTATAGGTTTTCCATGTTATTTTTGTATCACTGAGAGATGTTCATTTCCTAACAACATGTTTACTTAACGGGTGTTTTGCAAAGAGGGAAGAGAAGGGTTAAAACAAAAATGTTTCAAGGTGAGAGGGAGAACTAAGCTCCCTGTTCTCAGAGAAGCTGAACTGTGGCGAAGTGGGGAGAAAGGCATTCTTCCCACACTTTACCACAACGTGGTCTGCCTTAGAAATTTTTTTTTTAAAA
>VWZI01012350.1:277866-313921 GCA_013396835.1 Psilopogon haemacephalus | reverse complement strand
TTGTCACCAAAAAAAAAAAGAAAAAAAAAAAAAAAAAAAAAAAAAAAAAAAAAAAAAAAAAAAAAAGCTAAATTCAGCTGTTTGTTCATATGACTGTAGCTCTGCACAGCAGTTACAAATCTAGTTTAACAGGCCAGTGCTCTGATTCCTACCATTGATCTAGCACACTAGCGGATTTGTTCTTAGAGAATGAAGTCAAAATTCCCTTTGGCTTTGCTAGGGTCTGGCTTTCACCCTGCAGAGCTACAAATCAATACTAATATTGGAAGGCAGAACTCACTGTAAATGTCTCTTGAAAGGGGGAGTTATGAAGAGTGCAATACAAGGAGGAAAATACAATACAAGCTTTTTTAAATTCACCTCTGTGTTTTATTTGTTTGGTGTGGTTTGTTTGGTTGATTGGTTGGTTGGTTGGTTTCCTCACCTGGTGAAGAGTATTATCCCAGGAATAGCAAAGAAATAGCATCTGGAGCATTTGTAACTCTTCTGAAGTAGTAAGACTGTAGGAAATCTTATTATCAACAGAAAAAAAATTACATGTTGTTGGATCAGAAGAACATGAATCAGTTACTTCATGCTGTCACTGGTAACCAAGTATTAGAGTTAATAATGTTAGTAGTGGATATGACACAAGAGTTGTCTTCAGCTGCTTTAAAAGTTAGTTATTACTAGGATTATGATGGAACTCCTTAAGGAATATGAATGTTAAATTTCTGGTATATATTCTTAACCCTTACCACCATTTTAATAGAGAGCCTGGTTTCTTGGATTCTGTTCTGTGTTGCCTTTGTGTACACATTGCAGTGGGCTGTTTTGGTGTTGCTGTTTGTCATCCAGAGGTAGCTCTACTTTGGTCCCTCTGTAAAAGGAAAGAGTACAGAACACTTTTTTTTTCTGCAATTGAATATCTCAATACCTGTGCTTTAAATGCAGGTACATCTAGGGTTAAACACAACAGCTTTTTCACAGCTTTCAGCACTGAAGGATAGGTTCTTCAAGTCAAACTGATTGAAGGCTATCTGACAAGGGTAAGGGAGGAAGAAAACACTGTGAATTATAGATGGCAATCTGTCTATTTTACTATTACATATCCACAGTTGGAACAAATTCACTCCTTTTGCACTTCCCATTGTGCAGTCATCTCTATTGAGATTCCTTTCCACTGTTTCTCTTTCCACATATTGTACATTCAAACCTTGTCTCAACCGTACATTCAGGCTCCATTTGCAGGAGATCTGTCCATGGGCTCAGCTGTTTCACAAACAGATCTAATAGCTGTAGTGTGCTCAGATGAGCATGATGGGTAATAGCAAAGCAGACTGAACTATATTGTCCCAGGAGTTCATATATTTTTATACACTCATAGGGTACACATCATCTTGCTATGACAATGAGGCTAAGTCAAGCATCTCAGAAATGCAATAAAGCAGATTACAATACTGTTCTTTCACTCATTTTCAGTACACTTTCCCTCCCACTTTCTTTTAATGATCTTAATCAATGCCAGGCTACTTTATACCCAATTCCCATGCCTCAACATCTCTACCCCCACAACGGACATTTTTCTCTTGTCCCTCCTGAAATAGGCTTTCATGACAATAAGCCCAGGAATTTGTTAAATATCAAAGAAAGTTAAGGACATTAATTTCAGCAGAAAAACTCCCAGAAATTCAGGCTTAAAATGACAAGGTTAATAATTCTTTCCCTCCTCAAGCCATGTCACATTATTAAGTGAAATAAAGCTGACAAAGGATATCACATTCAAATAACCAGCTTTCTCATTTACTGCATTATTATTACCATACACCTTTCTCATGCAGTCATGCTAGGCAATGAAGATGCCAGTTCTCCTCTCAGACACAGATGAGGGGCTCTCCAGCATCCCACAGTATGAGCTACAGATGTTCCTCCAGAGAGTCAAGATGTGACCCCAGATGGGGGAACAACAGACTTAGCCAAAATCTAAAGGAAAGCATTTGTGTCCTCTCCCCGGTTTCTGACCACTTAACCAAGTGACAGCTGCATTCATATCTTGTCATTTGATGCTTAGTGCAGCTTGTCTGCTTTCAGTTTGGACAGAGTAATACTCACTTCTCATGCACATCAAGCAGGCAAATTGGCCCACACTTTTAAAACATTGCTAGTTCCCAATGTAATACTCCCTATCCCAAACATTTTAAAACGGGAGTCAACTTTTATAGAAACAAAAGCTGCTTCAAATCTTGAGGTATTTTGTAACAGATACATGAGGCATTCTTTGAGCTTTGCATCATGTCTTGCTTTATCTGTTTGGTGGGGTTTTTTTATTATTATTCCTTCAAGAGTTGAAGGGAAGGTCCAGTGATTATGATGCTTGAAGCTTACTGTAAAAATAAGCTTATAATACTCACTTTGTTACAGGATTGTTGGTGTTACTTAAAAGAACAAAACCAAACAAATGAAGAAAAAAAAAAACAAAAACCCAGCAACAAAAGACACAACAATGAAACTGATAAAATTTCCATCAAGGAAAAAATTGCTATTGCAAATGGTATATTGTACAATGGTAAAGTAGATTAAAAGTTGAAATCCCTGTATCCTTTCCAGAGTTACAGACCTGTGAGAGCAGGACAGACAATTTTTTGTCCCAGAACAGCACACATATACCTGATTCTGTCTTCTCTTTTTAGATTCTTTTTATATGCCTTCTAACCCAACAATTGTGGCAGCCTTTGTACTCAATTCCATTTGGCATTCAGAAAGTCTTTCCCACCTTGAAAAATCCTCCTGAGTGCAGCAAACTGTATATAAGGATTGATATCTGCCCATCTGGAGGTAGCTACGAGCACCTATCTTTGTGACCCTCAACACTACCAGAAAACAAATATCAAAGAGAGTCTGAGATGGTTGGCTGGTGTTAAATGAGATGGAACAGGTTCTGTATAAATTTACACCAGGCAAAAGTTGGGACGAGGGACAGGAAATTGTTACTGTGTCCTGTGGAAAGTAAACGTGTACCTTGGAAGACAAAATGCTGAATTGGAATTGGAGATTGATTGTAATGTAAATGAATTTTAATGTATCTTAATGTACAATCATCCTTAGCGTTATTGGCTCCTCTCACAAGGGTGTTGTGAAGCTTCTTGTGGTTTTATCAGTGAGGCAGAGATGCTAGGCGAGCAAGAGCTGAGTGCAGTTCAGAGACAACACTACCTTCATCTTAATGTTTCTAGTAATAACTAAAAGGAGAGAAAAAGATAAATCTGAGAATGATGGAAAAATACGATAAGTTTAACAAATGGACTGTGATTTTCTCTCTTACTTTTCCACCCTTCCTGTACTCCACCACTTGTCTTTTCTGGACCCAAAAAGGCAAACACAAGTATCAATTCCTCTGTTATATCAGTCTTTTCCTCTATTTATTAAAAAGTGGTCAATGGGTTTCGAGTAAAATAGACTAGGAATTATGTCGAGATTCAGGAGGACTCAGAGTCAAAACCAAGCCTGAACTTAGTAATTACTTGTAATAAGGACACCACATTAGCAAAATCTTTTAAATAGGGCTCTAAAGTGACAGAAACTTCCCAACATAGTGATGGAAAGCAGATGTTGACTTGCATGTTTTTGAACCAGGCCACATATTCTTTACACTCAAATGGAGTTAGAATATTTCTCTGTCCTAACCACCAGGGTGTCACATTGAAGTATACAAATGCAAGCATTTTTAGCATCTTTCTCTTTTCTTTTGATGAACTTTTGACATGAGAATTACAGAATTGTCAGGGTTGGAAGGGACACCAAGAATCATCTAGTTCCAGCCCTACTGCCATGGGCAGGGACACCTTCTGCTAGATCAAGTTGAGATTATACGTATTTTTTTTGTTAGCAATGAAAGGTATTTATGAGTTCCAGAAAAATTACCTTGATTCATTTAGTGGTAAATTCAGGGTATGTTCAAGAAGGCCTACACTTCTTAATCCCTCAGCTAAACCAGTCCCAACTCACAGACATGGGTCAGTGGCCTTTATCACACTCTATATACCAGATTCATGACTCCAGTTCTGCACCTCACCAGCTTCTCTGTTAGTCAGGCTGAGTCTGTCTTAGTGACATTGAGGCATTTAGGCTTCTAGTACCTCTTTGCTATGGATTTCCATCCTGTATGATGTGCTGGCTGTAATGCTTCAGTACTGTCCTATAATTGTTAATATTACAGTTCTAAGACAGAAGGCCTGGTTATGCTTATTTTTCTTTTTCTCTAAGAACATCTGATTTTGTTTACTAAATCAGTTGTGACAGGCAGGGGTTGCGTCATGGTTTTTAGAACCACTCATTCACTCACTTGCTATACATTTAGTTCAGCTGGAGCAGAAGCAGCACTATATATATCTAAGTCCAACAGTGCTTCTAAGCAAAGAATCTTTCTCTTTTCAAACTCATTTCCAGGCATCCAATAAGAAATTACACAGTGTGTGTTGGCTGGGTTGGAAGGAAGTCAGATAGGGGAAAGAAATAAGAAAACAAACTGTAAGATACAGAAGAGTCACAGTGAGCTGTTAGGAGGACTGAGGAAGATAGTCTTATCTTCAGACTTTCATGTCTTGCTGTCATGTTATCATTACTACATGATGCAATCTTAAAACGTATATCTACACTAGTAAATTAAACCGGCCAAAGCCCATTTTCTGGACCAAGAACCAAGTGATACAGTACAGCTTTTATCCACCTTACTAAAATCTATTCTGTCCAGAACCAGGTCAATGAATTTAAATTTCTTCCTGGGAAGGATGCCTGGCCTGTACTAGTCTCTATGGCCAAGGCACAATTCTTTAGTCCAAGGTTTGATTTGGTTTAGCTGACAGGTATAAACAAAGGCACAGTGTCCAACCTTTGTCCTCGTTTCAAAATTTTTGGAAGGAAAGCCCATCCAACTGCCTTTCGTATCTGTGAATTCCATCAAACTTACACTCCTAGTTGTAAATTCAAGAAAAACTTAAACTTCATAAGAAGTCAATTCCAAGAAGACGAAATTATCCTGGAAGGAACAGATTCATGTTGTGCTGATTATTAAAAGCTGAGTGGAGTCTAGGTTGTATCCAGCTAGAGATTTGAAGTCCCTGTATATGGGTATTCTGGGCTTCATGGTTGTTACAGTCGTTACTGTTATAAAGAACTGAGAGCAGAATGGGACTGCAGCCTAGAAATATGCATACCTAATGAAGATCAAAGATATTTAAGCCTGAAAAACAGATCCAATTTTGTCACTTATCCATACCTCTCTGTATAAAAATCCACTCTGTGTGAATATCCCACTGTCTTGCTTCTGGGCTGAGGAATGTAAGAAAAAAAACAGACACCCACAAATCTGTCAATGGGTAGGGAAGAATGAATGGTAGTCAAAGACTGAGGTAACAGTGAATTTAGAACAAGGGGAGACATTATTAAGATAAGAGACAATGGACTGAAGCTTGGGAGTGGGGAATTCTTGGCAGGAATGCTTTTCAAAGCTGGACAAACTCTAGTTGATGAACTGTGGGCTGGTCATGTCAATGTAAATGTTGTCACTACAGAGAAGTGAGGTGTGCTACTGCCTAACCCTACAAGCCCCAAACTTTGCCTAAGGCCCTCCCAGGTGCTGGATCATTGCATCTTTGTGAAGCTCTGTATTTCAAAAAAAGTGCAGAATTTACTACAGGGAGGAAAAAATGGAGGCCAAGTGCCATTAGTTGGATCTATGGTAGCATTCTGTAATACATCAGTCCTACTTATAACATAATAGCCATATAACTCATACAAGGCTCTGGCTCATGTAAGGCATGGAGTTCTACATTTCACATGGGAGAAATAAGCAACACAGTCACATATCCTGTAGCTAGGTAAGATTACAACACAAGCAGCAAGCTTCCCAGGCCTTAAATGCTTCAGAAAAGGACAAGACATAGGAATACTTTGATCTCTGATTTTTATGGAAGGTACAGCATTTTCTTCACAGGAGAACTGCAGCAATTCTCTGCAAAGCTCTGTGTGCATGTATGTCATTGCAACCAGCAATAATTGTTAATTGCCTTAGCAGTGAACGCAAGGAATGTGTAGGTGATGGAAATTAAATTTTCCTTTTTCTTCTCTGAAAAGATGATGCCATCAGTGAATGGAGAGGTGAAATGAAACATATTCTCAGATGCAGTAAATTGCTGCAGCTTGGCTGAAGTGAAGGATGATCTATTCCTTTATACTAGCTGAGGATATATAAAGAATGAAAATATGAGAAAAATGTCATTGTTACAGAGCAAGTTTCTTTAAGAAAACAGAGAGCTCCAAACTTGCAATATGGCAGTGTTTCTTTCAGCCCTCAATTCTCATGTTTAGGCATAGTGGGCTGACTAACTTCAGATGTGATCTGCATCCAGTCCTCAATTATTTTTTAATTTAAGACCTATATTGAAAGCTTTGGCTTCCACTGTGGTAGGTGATGAACATTACAAGTAGGTACAAGTGAACTTTTAAAAACTTGAGCCTTTCAGAGAAAGCTGCCTTTGCCTCAGTGTAAGACCTCAATTATTCATACATTTTAAGCCCAGCAGAGACTGGTGTGACAATCTAAGATAGCCTGCTGTATAAATCAGGCCTTCAGACTTCTTTGAATTATTTCCAAATTCAAGTTCAAGAGCTATTGTCAAAGTAGAAAAGTATCCAATCCCATTTGCAAGCAGCTAATGATAGGTTATCTTCTATAGTCCTTGTAGAAAGACTTCTAATAGTTAATCACTCCTAAAAAGGGGCACCTTGTTTCCTGTTCATGTGTCAGACCTTGCTTCTAGGAATTGGTTCTTTCTAAACCCCCATCTAGTGAAATAAAGAGCTCTGTATTCTCATATTTCCGTTCCACAGAAAATTAAAAAAACTTTTAATTTTGTCTTTGAGGAGTTAACTGCTACCTTTAATATTTCATCATAAAACTGTCATATGACAGATGTATGTAAAAATTAGAGTCTCAGGGAAGATGAACAGTGAGTAGTTAGTCACTGCTTCTCCCAGTGTACCAAAATTGTCAGGCAGCACACTTAAAATATATCCATGAACGTTCACTTTTAATGAGAGGCTGTCAAGTGATGAACCTTCTGTCTGGTGAACATGTAAATAGGTTCTAAAGTCACTATATGTGTTGTCTTTGCCTTGTTTTCTCCTTTTCCCATTCAATGGCAGTGTTTCTTCACTTTCATCAGCTGTAGATTTAGATGGTCTGTGGACCAGGTCCAAGCTTCAAACTGATAAATTCTTCATTAATTAATAACGGAGAAAAGAATATATGCCTTTTCATTCTGATATTTGCCAAAGGTTCACAGTAGAATAAATAACAATGAAGAGGCTCCTTTTCATGCTCAAAATTTCATGGCTCAGGTCCAGCCCCTGAGATCTGAGTAGATACTACAGCTTTAGTTAAATTTGTGAATGTTTTGCTTTCTTGGACATATTGCAGAGGCCATTCAAAAAGACAATGCTTGCTCACTGCCTTCTGCATCATGGGACACTTGTGTGTCCTCACTGGTAGCATGGATCTGTCTGTGTGGAAGCAGATGTGAATATGTCTGCATTGCACCAGTCCAGAAAGAAAATGAACAAGTACTATAGAATCATTAATATTTAAAAATTGATTGAATGATTTACAAAAAGTTATAAATTTAAATTCCACAAAACTTGTACTGTGTACAGTTCTGGATCCCCCAACACAAGAAGGATATGGAACTGTTCAAGTGAGTCCAGAGGAGGCCACAAAGATGATCAGAGGGCTGCAGCAGCTCTGCTGTGAGGACAGGCTGCAGCAACTGGGGCTCTGCAGCCTGGAGAAGAGAAGGCTTTGAGGCGACCTTGCAGTAGCCTTCCAGTATCTGAAGGAGAGCTACAGGAAGGCTGGGGAGGGACTATTCACAAGGTCTTGTAATGACAGGACAAGGAGAAATGGGTTTTAACTGGCAGAGGAGAGCTTTAAACTAGATATTAGGAAGAAGTTCTTTGTAGTGAGGGTGGTGAGACACTGGCACAGGTTGCCCAGGGAGGTTGTGGCTTCTGCCTCCCTGGCGATGTTCAAGGCCAGGTTGGATGAAGCCTTGAGCGGCCTGTTCTAGTGGGAGTTGTCTCTGCCCGTGGTGGGGAGTTGGAACTGGCTGATCTTTGATGTCCCTTCCAGTCTAAACCATTCTATGATTCTATGATTCTACTTATGGATTTGTATTATTTGGTGGCAGAAAGGGTATGGACAGACAGGAACATGCAATGATTTGAGCAATTTAGGAAAACCCAGAAAGTGCAAACATCAATTCAAAATTAGATTCCTGGCAAAATGCCATTTTACCCACAAGGAGAATCTAAGCAACAGAACATTTTACCATCTGCCTATCAATTCATCTTTCCTGGGTTACTCACAGCTATGATGTTCCTGTCCAGTATCTTTCTGGATGCTGCAATTGTAGCTCAAGAGATGCAGTGCGTGTTCAAATATGCACACAACAAATGAAGCAAAGATAGTGGCTCCACTACATGCAGGACAGTGCCTGGAAGAGGGTTTCCAGCGTTTTTTGGTTTTGCTTCTCTGTGAGAGATACATCCCTTCTGTGCATTACAGGCAGTTGATGAGGCTGACCAGCAGGCTGTGGCTTGGTGTATCTTCGGTGCTCAGGGTTGCTTGCCATTCGTCTGTGACTTCGGAGCAGCTCTTGCCTCCATGGCCCTTGGCTCAGCAGCCTTGTAGTTTGCCTGCTATGAAGAGGTTCTTTCAGCTACTGCCTTGGCAGTGGCTCTTGTTGCTTCTCCAGGTAAAGCACAGCAAATTGCTTACCATCTTGGCTGGTTTCAATGCTGTCCAAAGGAAACAAGAGATAGAAATATGGTACTATAGAATCAGATTTATCCAAACATGGCCAGACACACACAGAGCTCACAGGTGTGTTGAAAGGGTCAAGGCTGCATGAACCTCACATGCAACACATGCTTACTCAGACTCCACGTCATCAACTCCAGGGCATGTCTGAGCAAGCCAGGGCATGTTTTTTTTGGGATTGTACCCCTCTAGGACAAGGAGAATTAGCCTTAATGTTCTCCATCCCCAGCCTGGATCATGGTGTGGGTGGCCTGGAGCAACAGAGGTTAAAAACTAGAAAGCCTACCCTGAAATTAAGCCATAAGATCTGCCCAGACAGTGAGAGGAAAGGGGTGGGGTATGAATAATTGCACCCATAGGGCAATTAGAGTTACAAGTAGCAGTTGAGCTCCTCTTAAGTCCCAAGAGTGTGATTAATTGGCCACAACAGCCCCCCTGGAGCTGCCTTATTGCTATTATGATGTGAAGGCTTTATTATTTTTTAATTATTTTTTTTTATTTATAAATGAAATATTTAAGTGTATGACTTTGATCGCCAGGATCTGCTAGTTAGTGCTGGCTTCAGCCACAAGGTGCCAAGATTAAAGATTCATCAAAGGCAAAGGATTAGCCCACAATGCTGGAATACGAAGTAGCTGGTCAGGGAGAGGATACTGCACTAAAGGCCTGAGTAATTCCCTCTTTGCTCAGCATATTCTCCAGGGCTGTGGGTTTGATGTCTTCTCTTTCTCTCCATCACTGCTTAGCTCATTTACCCTTCTGTACCTATAACTTACCTAGGAGAAAGAGGCTAGTGTCAATATCAAAAAATAAAAATACTCTGCTAGAATGAAGTGTTCTCATCTTAAAGACAGATAGTTATAAAGACAATATGTCCAATGTCTAGGTTTGGGATGCAACATCCTGTGGTCTATGGAGAATGGACTCAGACAGCACTGCATGCACAAACCATACAAATGCAGATTTCCAAAGTACATGAAGCTTATAATGAGGATCATAGATGTGTGATGACCCTTTCAAAAGCAGCCAAAAACAAAAACAAACCAAAAAAAAGAGAAAGTAGGAACTTAATAATCCTTCTTTAAGAAGGACTGCAATGCATCCACATTTTCTCTTAGAAATCTGTTTGCATTTAGGTTGGTTTTTTGTGGGTTTTTTTGGGGTTTTTTTTTTGGGGGGGGTGGTTTTCTTTGTTTGTTGTTTCCTGAAGAATCACAGAACTTTGGAGGTTGGAAGGGCCCTCCAGAGATCATTGACTCCAACCTCCCTGCCAAGGCAGCATCCCCTAGGGTAGTTCAGACAGGAATGCACCCAGTCAGGTTCTGAAAATCTCCAGAGAACGAGACTCCACAACCTCTCTGGGCAGCCTGTTCCAGTGCTCTCTCACCCTCACTGTAAAGAAGTTTCTCCTCATGTTGAGGTGAAACCTTCTCTGTGCCTGTTTGTAGCCATTGTTCCTTATCTTATTGCTGCTGACCAGCAAAAAGAGATTGGCCCCATGCACTTGACACCCACTTTTCGGATATTTGTAGACATTGATAAGATATCCTCTCACTTTTCTCCAGACTAAACAGCCTCAAGAAATAAAATCTGTTTCTGCTGGACATCTGTCTGGTAGTATGGAAATGTGCAGTTGCCTAGTCATACTGATTGTCCTGCATAGATCAATACTGAGGCTAACATGCAAGATTTATGGCATCCAGCAATCCATGGCAAGGCAATGCTGGTATCTTCAGCAGTCTAAATTTAAAATCCCTCTTCATAGTACTAGTAGTTTAAGGAACATACATGCACATGTCAAGATTTATGTAAGTGGTCCATAGATTTTTAGACCTTTTTTGTATTCTAAGGCATATTAAAGAGGCAATTTTATTAAGGGAGTATGTTTTGTGTGTTTTGAAATTCCAGAACAATTGCCAGGGTCTTAAGCTTCAGATCTGGAATTGTTCTGCTTCTAAATCTCCATCTTCTAAGTATGTGCAGATACTAAATTGTTTCAACATGTGCCCCTGCCCCAGAAAGGTCCACAGGAAAGAAGAGCTGTATAAGCATCCATTCCCTTGAAACAGCCCACAGGGCTCTGCAGACCAGTTACCTCAATGTTTGTCTTAATGGGATCTGTCAAGCGATGGAACAAATGGGGAAAGAGAGGCACTGCCTTGGACATACACGAGTTCATTCCAATAAGCTCTGTCGGTGAGACAACTGCCTGCCTGACTCCCGACACTGCTGCTGGGGATGGTTTCAGGGGGAGGATAAATACATCTGCCCTTTGCTTTTCTTGTAACAGTGCTTTTCCTTTTTTATTTTTTTTTCTGTTCCTTTCCTTTTTTTTTTTTTATTACTATTTGTTTCTTTTTCCCTTTTTCTTTTCTCCTTTCCTCTCCTCTCCTCTTTGAACTTCTCTTAACCTCTTCTCTCCTTCCCTCCTCTTTTCCCCTCCCCACCTCTCCTCCCCTCCTCTTCCTTCCCCTCTCTTCTCTGAACCTCTCCTCTCCTTTCCTCTTCTCCCCTCCTTTGCCCTCTTCTCCCCTCCTTTGCCCTCTTCTCTCTGAAACTCTCAGAACCTCTCCTCCCTTTTTTATAATTTTTCATCTTTCTTGATGCTAAAATAAAATAATTGTCAGTATTTGGTAAGACTTAAAGTTTCACTGGCATCTGTTTAGATAAGGTTTCCTTCTCTAGTTCTCTTCCCATCTATCTTCTGTGATGTAGCTAAGGAGCCCAACAATCTGCCTTCCCTGCCAGATACCATCAAGCAGTTTGAAATACTATTGTTTTCTTTAGGCAGATGGTGATTCTCATCCTTTGATCCTTTCACTAAACTCATTACAAAACCTGGCCTCAGATCGAACCTTAAAAAGAAGCAGCGATCAGAGAGATAAATAAATGCTGCAGTGGCAAAGGGATATATGATGCTGGATAGAACAGAGTAGAAGCACCTATTTTAGTCTCTGAGGTCTGCAATTGTTTCTATTACCAGTTCTTTTGCTCTAGTCTTTATAGATATACATACACAGAGACATACTGTTTGCATATGAAAGTGTGTGTGTGTGTTTATGCATGTAAAAATAATCAAAAGCATCTTCACTTGCTTCAACCTATGCATGGACTGTAAGAGCCTGGAATGGACTTGCTACACTGAAGTGTGTTCTCTTCTGGTACAGTTTGCTGTGTGTTGATAAGGACTTTGCTGTAATTCATGTTTTGAAAATAAACAGTGGTTTCAGTGGTTTGGGCCATAAGAAGTAGAAAAAATTGCCACAACGTGACAGCTGACATGGCATCTGCACTTATCAAGCTGAGTCCAACCCTTCTTCACTTGGCAGTGTGAAATGGGCACAAAGAGTGTGGCCAGTCATGAGTAATCAGCATAGAACAATGTCCCTCCCTTTTGCAGTGGCAGATTTATCATGTTGTGGAGGGAAAATGTCCCAGGTGTGTATTTGAGAGAGGAAGATGGAGACAGGAGAAAGTCAAGCACCATACTCCTGCTCTCTGTTTTGTCTGCTGGAACAAGCCCAAGGACCCTCCTATGAAACAAGATCACTGCAAAGTGAAAATGGACAACAATCTTCTCCTACTGCCTGAATTAAGGCGGTATAAAGAGTCATGAATAAGTCCAAGCAAGACTTATTGCAACATGACTTAATTTGAACAGACTTATTGACAAAAACGTTGAAATGTGTTCATACAGTTTAAAACATTTGAGACATGTGAAAGTGCTGTTCTCCACATCCTTGCTTTTCTGCTGTGGGAGGAATGTTGAGCAATATGCTTAGTTTTCCAAAGGGCAAATGAAGCCATCCCTCCCAGTGGCAATGAGCAACTGTACCTGTATGGAACTCCATCTCCCAGGCTGAATTAGGAGGTGCTGCACACCACCAGTACCATCAGCAGGGGCATAGAGGTGTCATTCATCCTTAATACCAACCTGGTCGAATTTTCTCNAGATGAACAAATCATTTGCAACAAATAATTTATCCAACAGATTTTGATTCTTTTGCATCTTACTGAATAACCATGAGCAGACCTCAATCTCAGCTGTTTTATTTATTGTTTTATCTGAAGTGTTCTACTCCTTTTTTTTAATTAAAAAGATAAAAAAATACACATTTAAAAAAAAAAAAAACCCACAATCCACTGATCAGAGACATGTTTGATAGTTTGCAGTTGAAATTAATTGTAGCAACCATGAATCAGGTGATGAACAGTGTGTAGAAATTCCACCTGAACAATTTGGAATTAATTCTCAGACCTTTTACAGTCTTCCAATGTGATCTGGGTCATGGAAGTTGGGAACAGTGTGATCACTGAAAACCTATCATTGGGAGACTAATGCAAGGTCTGAGATAGGGAGGAACACAAGAATGACAAGATTGGGGCACCTCAAACACTTCTCTTCCATCCTACCTTTGGTTATGGCCGAGGATATGTGTCTAAGTAAAAATGTAAAACCAGGAAAAGCACCAGTGATTCTTCCCTGATATATTCATCTTATGTCCCATGATTTGTAGTCCAAAAGGTTCTGAGGCAAGGGTGAGGTCTTTCTATCTGGTAGCCCTTGAGGTATTTTTATTTCCCATTATGAGTATGAACCTGAGGCTGAGGAGGATATTGGCCTCTGGTATAAATTCTCTGGTTTATTCTGTCACAGGCTACTTGGGTTATCTTGATAAAGTCAACTAGGATGACATTTTTTTTTACCATATCTAACATTAGATCTTTAAAAGACAGAGCCAGCTGGATAGCTAAAGATGGGGAGGTGTTCAGGTGCTGTGTTTAGGGAACCACCACAAACGCATCAACCAGATGAGACATATGTTCGCCTAGGGTCACCAGGGTGCAGACAGAGTTCCGCATATTATACCAGGGAGGATACTCACCTCTCCCTGAGATTTTGGTTACCTTCATGTCAGCGATACACAAGAATTAACAAATAAACAAGGCAAGATAAACAGAAAAGTACTTGGGGAACAATGAACACAGGATATGTCTGGCTTTGCCTACAAGAAGCAGGAGTGGTCTGAAGTCACCAAAACAAAAGGTGTATTTTAATTCATGCTCTTTCCATACACACATTCTCTGATGATTTGAAGGAGGTATTTTAATCTCTTGGGAGCAGAGCTATCAAACTGACTGAATGGTTCCCTCCATCAGAAACAATATAATTTACGTACACACACTGATCTGTCATGGTGTATCAGCTTTTTCTTCTCTGTTGTTACATGTGGTTTTACTACGGTTGGGTTGAGGGAAGGAGGGAGTAGTGACCAGGGTAGACAGAGGTGTGAAATGCTTTCTTGTCCAAAAGAGAGGAAGAGCTGCTTGTGAACAGGTGGAATTGAAGAACGCTTCATGTATGATTTCTACACTGGTTGTTAAGAGTAGCCCTGAGATCTCAGGATCAGATCACCCTCTGTGCAGATAATGAGCCTGCAAGAATGGCCTAAGGTATGTCAAGTATACTCCTCTCACACTGCACAAAACCTCACACATCCAGTGATACTTGGAGGGTTAGTGTGCTACCAGGCAGGCCCAAACAAATTCTCCACAGGCAAGCAGTCTGCAGGAGGTGGAGTATGCCATGTTCCCTGCTGCTCCAGATGGTTCCCTTTCAGACTAATGTAGATGTAGCCACCAAGGTCCTGCAGAGAGACAGCTCTTTCCTGCTGAGCAGCTGTATATAAGATCAGTAGCACTTTCTGAAGAGCTTGCATGCTGGCCAGTTTGTCCTCAGTCCAGTCGGGAGGGATTGGTATCAGCCCTCTTCCTGGGAACAGGATCAGGTCAGGGCAGATGCTTTTGGGAAAGAAAGTCACTCTGTAGGTCTTAAAGCATAAGGTCCCCTCTTTTATAAGTCTGTTATCACTATATCACTCACTCCTGTCTACAGGAGAGGGAAGGGAATAGGTGGTTTTATTGTTGTATTGCAGAAGAAGAGTTGAGTGGAGTGTTTTGTGGGGTAAATGCAGGGGTGGAAATATCAAACATGTCTGTTTCTGTCCTTTTTCCACCAATGGGAAGGGGAACCATCTGTGGCAGAGTCACAGCTGGAGATCTCCAGCCTGAGGTTTTTCCAGGCTCACAGTGGGCTGAGCTGACATCAGAAATGCCAAACTTACATGCCAAACTTACTGTCTTTTATGCTTTCTTCCCTCATCTTTCTGGACTCCCATTTAGTTTTCATTTAAGATCTCAACAGGCTAGAATAACTCAAGTGTCCTAAGCACTTCCCTGTATATCTTTCTTCTCCCTAGATCATGTAAGATCTCCCTTGTTATCCTTCCTTTGATGTTTTTCTATCCATAATGAGTCATCCCTCCAGTACAAGAAAGCAGTTTTCTTCCAGGCTGGTGTATTTGTTTTGGAGGATGCCTTGATTCAAGTGGAAGTTTTTGTGGCCTGAATCTATTAGCTACTCAGTGTTGCTCAAATTACTTTCAAAAAGTAATTTGTTGCTGATTCCCACATCCAAAAACTTGTTGTCAATCTCATGTTCTTGTTGAGCGTCTCTGTAAAAGATAGTCATGTATCCAAAATTAGAACCCCACTGTTGCAAACCCTGGGGAAATAAACCTGAGGTACAAATGAAAAAGAGGTTTTTAGAAACAAATATAGTCTATTTCCAGTACTGTTTTTGATGACTTGGTACAAAGCAGTCTCCAAACTTTCTGGCCCTTTAGCATCACTTTTAAGCAAGTTATGCACTGCAGGTGATATCTTTGGGTTTTCTCCCTGCTGCTCTAAGATATAAGGGCATGGTCTCATTTGTCCATAAATAATGTCCAGGAGTCAGCAGATGCCAGAGGATCTGACAATGCAGTGATCACAGGTACACCAATAACAAGGCTTGAGGGTATTTTTCTGCCAATCCAGTTGGGGCAAGTTTCATCTTCCTTGATTTAGGCATCCTAAAAGCCAGATGTCTAAAAAAGATTAGTCATGCCAGTCTTTCTTCATAATCAGTACAGAAAAAGAGGCACCACCAGATGTCATTTTATTGCCACCAAAGAGAATTGTGTAAGAAAAGCCAGGTAAGTTGCCCTCAGGAGGTATTTATATGTCTAAAATAGCAATAAAGGATCCCTATGAGGACCAGCTTAGACATCTAAATTTTAAACATCCTCAGTCAGGAAAGATGGATCCCACACTTTACTAGGGAAGCTAGTTGTCAAAAACAAAGCACTTGAGGGCAAACTGTTGCTTTCAACACATCTCCTGGTGCAAAAGATTGCACCAGGTGAAAATTGCACAAATTTCTTGTTGCCTTAATTAAAAATATATATGTTTATGTTTGAGTTATTTTTTGTTGTCAAAACAAATTACTGTTGATATTCAGAGTTACAGAGATGGAAAATCTCATCGAGCCTGAGCCGAGAAAAGATTCTTGGTCTTCATTTTTCTCCTTAGAGGAGAAGAATACTAAAAAAATATTTGTAAAACAAAACAAAAAAAACACAAGGGAAAAAAAAAACAAAACAAACACAAATCAAACCAAATCAATCACAACCTGAAATTTCTGGAATTTACCACACTTATTTTCCTGATTATCCCTGAAAGTTACCTACATTCACACAGAGTACTACAGGCACTGAATAGATAGCTTAGGTGGTCATTGTAAATGAAGGATGACTGTTACACTTTCCATTGGTGATGCAAGTTTTGAGTTAAATCAAGGTCTTGACAGCACAAGATTAAGGAGTTTTCCTGAAAATCACACTTATTTTTGGAGAAAGGGAAATGTCACTTCAACAACATTTAGATACTTTTTTTCTGCAAAAGCTTTNAAAAAAAAAAAAAAAAAAAAAAAAAAATTAAAAAGTAAGTGAAAATGGTAAAAACATGTACATGAGGTCTGAGCTGGAAGAATCTCAGAGCTCAAGCAACTCAAATCCAATGTCCATCACTTATGCTTAGTTTGGGATGCTGGCATGCTGGAGGCATTTAAAGATATCACAGGAGAAAACATGGGGGAGGGGGTGGTGAAAGTAATGCCTCTTCTTCTTTCATCTTCAAACACAACAGATTCTTGTGCCTCCAACTGACCTCAATCCTAGTAGGGACACTGAAGGACATTGCTCAGCTCTCCGCCACAGCTGAAGTCCAGCTATGTCTGTCTTCACTTAGAATACACTCTTCACCATTTAAAAATCACAAGTACTAAAATGCACCCATGGCATTTACACTGCCATACCCATCCATCGCAAGTATTGGGGCCATTGATAACATTGATGGGTTTCTTCTCTCTGCTGATGCAGAGCAGGACTGTGAGATGGTAACAAAAATGAAGATGGTTCTTGTTCAGAGAGAAGCAGCTAGATTTTTAGGGTGGAAAGAGTGGTGAAAAGTGGAGCAGACTTCTCTGCTAAGAAAAACTCCAGTTTGTTGTTAGCTACATCTGTTCTTCAAATAAAGGAGCTGCTAAAATGGACAGAAGTCCTCATTAACAACTGCACATCTGCCGTTTCTGTAAACATCAGAGCACCCTGCAAAAAACAACCACAGAATTAGGCCCCCTGGGCAAGATATTAACAAAATCTTCCTGCCCAAAAAAGTGAAGTTATTGAATATAGGCAAATATGCAACGTTTTTTGATCATCAGCCTCTTGTTCCATCATAGGTCATATTCCCTGCAGGTCTAGCTGCATGGTTGCACACTTCTGCTGCCAGCCTATGTTCAACAAGGAGGTATAGTATTGCAGAGTGAACCAAAGTAGCTTGGAGGCTAAACAGAACTTATGTGACTGAAATTAAAGAGTAGTGGGAAACTGCCACATCCTGACCCTCATAAACTCTCCTGTGGAAAGAACTGCCCTTGGTTTTCCATTTACTCCTCAAAAGGGTGGTTCTTCTCTAACACAGGGCAATTTTGTCAGCCTCACAAGAAAACCACCCTTCTTCTGTGTTGCTCTTTTCTTGCACACTTACAGAAAGGTGCTATCTGTGTTTCAAAAAAATGTAGAAGGATGTACTTAGATGTACCTTGTGCAGTATCCTCTTCCCTGTGTAGGAAGAAGCCTAAGATTGGCCTTGTTCCAAATCATGTTGAACATGCCACCTGGAAGGAACAGAGACATCTGGAAAATCATTCCACAATCTCTGAGGAAATTACAGGAGAAATACTGGATGATTGAAAGAACAGCCCTTTGTGGGATTCTTACTTTATCAGCCAATTTCACTTAGAGTTTTTTTTTTTTTTTCCTAAGTAGCATATGTTCAGAACTTTAATAAGAAATCTTTGAGTTCTGGGGGTTTATTTATTTGTTTATTTAATTTTCCTGATAAATGAAAAAGTTTCAGAAATTTCACAGGTGGCAGAGCAAGGGTAGGGAAAATAACAGAAATACTCTATAGTTCACATGTCACAGTGCAGCAGTGGGAAGGACTGCTGCCTTGCCTGGCATGCACAGCAAGGCCCAATATCTTCTGCAGAAGGAATATTCCTTGATCAGTCCTCCTGCAGCACAGAGGGTTGCTTCAGAAACAAAGCAGAGGTACCTCTGGTAGGAATGGAGGTGTGGTAAAAGCTGAGTTTTTGTCTACCCATGAGGGACATTGACTGCATGTCCTCTGGATATGAGGGAATGAGAGGAAGAGAGTATTGTCACACAAACTGTAGTTACTAGTGTCTGTGTAATGCCTCTGATGCAGAGCTACTCTATCCTCTTCTGTTGTGGTACAGTTCTTATAACCCCAGCAGTGGAATTAGAGACTCCTGTTGGCTCAAAAGACTTGGGAGTGCTGGTGGGTGAGAAACTGGATGTTAGCCAACAGTGTGCTCTTGCAGCCCAAAAGGCAGATCACATCCTAGGCTGCACTGAAAGAAGCATGGCCGGCAGATCCAGAGAGGCGATTCTGCTACTTTACTCTGGTGAGAACTCATATGAAGGGCTGTGTCCAGCTATGGAGCCCTCAACACAGGAAGGGCATGGACCTGATGGAACAGGTCCAGAGGAGGGCCAGTGATCAGGGAGTTGTAACACTTCTCCTACAAAGACAGGCGGAGAGAGCTGGGGTTGTCCAGCCTGGAGAGGAAAAGTCTCTGGGGATACCTAATAGAAGCCTTCTATTACCTGAAGGGGACCTACAAAAATGCTGGAGAGGGACTGTTTACTAAGGCCTGTAGTGATAGGACAAGGGCCAATAATTTTAAACATTAGGAACAAGTTCTTTACTGTGAAGGCAGTGGAACACTGGAACAAGCTGCCCAGTTAGGTGGTTGAAGTCCCATCTTTGGAGATATTCAAGGTCAGGCTCAAAAAGTCTCTGAGCAAGCTGATCTAATGGAATAAGTCCCTGCTCACTACAGGGGGTTGGACTTGATGATCTTTGAAGGTCACATCCAAACCAAACTATTCTATGATTCTAAACCACAAAAAATGTCACAAAATGCACATGAATAGAAAGGGAGGAGAATGCAGACTGTGTATGCCCAAACTGAGCTCTCATCACTAGATCTGATAGCACAGCAAGAGGCAAAGAGGGACAATTCCAGACCTCCAGATTCATCTGAATGCACTTGCTATTCAGTGTTTCACTTAGTTTTGTAATTAAAAGAGGTGTGCAGGAGTGTGGGAGATGGAGGATGACAAGACATAGATCGCAGTTCATAAACATCTTGAGCATTTGGAAGCTTTTAAGCAGCTGCTATGTAGGCAAAGTATTTCTGAACCAGCCACCTGTGTATGTTTTCTGGTTTTATTAGGCTAAGCTCCAAGATGAGAAGATACAGGTGGAAGCTTTGAGTTCCATTCTTTTCCCCACTTTCCACCATATGTTTTAATCCTAATCTATATCAACAAAGATGAGTCACTTATTTAACACAAGCAGAAATTACATTGAGGCCCATTCTATAATCAATTGCTAAGAAATTTGTTAGTGCCATCAGAGTTCTTTCTTGTGGGGGAGCTCTTTCAATGGACCTGACTGCATCAGAAGAGTTCCTGAGCATTCCATTACTTCCTGTGCCAGGAAATAACCCTTTGCTGCCTTCATATTGAGGAATACAGGCTCAAGGAGTTCAAAGACTGGAAATTTACCTACACAATTTATTCCCCTTCACAACCTCTTTCTTGCTGCCTTTCAGCCTGAACACAGATATCCCAACTGCATTGGGATGCTTTAGGGTTGTCAGGGACTTGTAAACCAAGTCTAAGGACTAGGCTGAAGAATAAATATCCTTATATTAAAAAAAAAAAAAATTAAAAAAGAAGTAACTGTCTTTCTCTATTTGTGTTTAGGGTCAAAAGAAATTAACAAGTTTTCAGAGTGTGGAAAGCATCCATCAATTTCCAGGGATTTCTTTGAAAACAGATTAGGATGCAGCACTGTTAAACCTCAGAGACAAGCCTTTCAGAAATGCTTCTAATTTAAATGTATGCACCCTGAGTTCATTTGTAAGATTTATGTTAATCGTTTTTTTTGTTGTTGTTTGCAATCCCCTTTGTGGATTTTATACTAAAAAGAAATGAAACAAACCAAAACCAGAAAAAGAGTGCACATCCCATCAGAACTCAGCTGATACTCATCTACTTAAATCACTTAAGTACTTCATCCTAAATATCTCTAATGGAATTAGGTATCCTCTCTGTTAAAGTACTGGTTATTCCAAGATGTGCTATTCCTCCTCAGACACTTAATTAAATATGGATAATTGCACAGTATTTACCTTAAATGCCCTCTGGCAATAACAATTACACCCTACTGTTCTCATTGCTGTCATGTGGTGAATAATAGAGGAAACATTATCTGGGGTCATGAGGAAGCCAAGCTATATCAGATGTAAGAACTGCACAAGGATCTGTACCCAAAAGGTCTTATTCTTAGATTTCATTCTGCACCCTAACAATTTAGCAGACTTTCTGCATTATATCTATTAAGCTCACCTTAAGATTTAACTGAATAATTCATGAATTCATAGATTCATACAATACCAGGTTGGAAGTGACCTCAAGGATCATCTAGTCCAACCTTTCAGGGTAAGACTATAGTTTAAATGAGATGTCCCAGCATCCTGTTAAGCTGGGCTTCAAAACTGTCTAGAGTAGGGGAACCCACAACCTCCCTCAGGAGTTTATTCAAATGTCTAATTGTACAAATGATGCAAAAAAACTGTTTCTGGCATCAGGTATCTGATGGTGCTATTCCTGATAGAATGACATTTATGTTCTGGTTTGTGCACTTTTTTTCCTGCAGTAATCTGAATGAATTTCTGGCAATCAGTTCATTGCCTACTTCAATATCTGGGGCAGGAGTGACTTTCCAGCATGAGAAACCTAGATCTTTCCACTGGTAATACAAAGACCTTAGAAGCTTCATCTTGCCTTTACTCAAGTTTTTCAAACATTTGGTGTCACACAAAATGAGTTCCAGGGATTCTCACCTTAAGAATCGCAGAATCATAGAATGGTTTGAGTTGTAAGGGACCTCCAAAGGTCATCCAGTCCAGCCTCCACCAGAAAGGGCAGGGACCACTACCTCCCTGGGCAAAATGTTTCAGTGTCCCACCATCCTGAGGGTAAAGAGCTTTTTGGATATTTAATTAAAACACAGTAAGGATTAAGGAAATACTATACTAAATACATCAGACTTTAAGATCTCAGCTAATTCAAGCTTCAGTTTCTTTCTTGAAGTTATCTGCCATTTCTACAGACACCTCCTCAAACCTGAACCATGTTCAAGGCCCAGCAAAGAAATCAGGTGCCATATCTACTTCCAGTGTTTCAGGGGATACAGAAGGAAGGATCTCTTCAAGAGAGGTGAGGGTCTTTTGGTTTGCAGCTCTGCTTACTGTTGTGCCCATGAATTCCTTGCAGACTGTGAAACTTAGAAGAGCAGTGTGAAGACTGGGATAAATTCCAGTATCTGTGTACCATATAGATGTCCACAGAAAGTCTTGCAGAGGGGAACCTGTTGTGCAGGAATGGTGGCACAGTGGTAGAACTAAGTCCTTTAGACAAGGGAAATGCACTGGAAACGTTTACCTTCTGCCAGAAAAATTAAGAGAAGCAAGCGAAAGGATACTAGCTGAAAAACTCCTCTGACTGACAGATATTCTCAGTGCACAGGGATTCCCCTAGTCCCCTAGTGCCTATAGCCTGGTGAAGAGACTCTTGGACACTAATGTACACACTCCTTTTGACAAAGTTTTTTCTTCCTTTTCTCTTCCTTGACCTTGTGAAGTAATGTGAAAGCATCTGGGTTTTGTTGGGTTTTTTTTCCTTCTTTTTGATTTGTGACTGCTCCTCTGAAGGGCTTGCAGAGCACATGGAAGTCTGAGAAGCTACTACAATGTTCAGTCATCACTACTATAGGAAGGAATGCAGCCTTCTGCACTTCTGGAGATGCCCTTTCATCCTCACAGGGGACTACCCACTGTACATCTGCCAGAAAGATGCTTACAAAGGAGCTTGGGAGATTTCTTCATGTACCTGACTTGTGGAGGTGACCAAGGGATAGTGGGAAGGTGTACACATGCCTCAGACACAGCTCACAGTGCATTATATCAGAGTTTGTTGTTTGTTTTGGGTTTGTTTGGTTGTTTGGTGTTTTTTTTTTTTTGGTGGACATTTTGTTTGCGTGTCTGTTTTGGTTTTTTATTTGGTTGGTTGATTGGTTGGTTTGATCTGGTTTGGGGTTTTGACAAAGTGTAGTAGTTTAAGGCTTATTGGAATATTCTAATTCCTTTCCTCAAAGTTCAGTGCAGAATCTAACTAAATTAGATCACTGGTGGTGAAATAACAATGATAAAGTCGGTTTTCTAAGAGGTATAAAAAAACAATGTATAGACAATGCTTTCTTCTTGGCTATTGGGCACTGGCTCTGTTCTTCTTCTCTGTTCCTTCACTTCTCTTTCTAATTTCCTCCACTAACCTTGGTTGACCAGATAACAGATGAGCTTTGCTGGTTGCTTTCTATCTGGGGAGAGGGTGGCACTGGCCACTTTTGGGCTTTCTCTTTGTCAGAGTGGGAAGATTGGATCTCTGTATTATTTCTAAATAGTTTTAATTGAGGGGGGGAGTTCCTAGCCCACCACAAAAAGTAAGTAAAAATCTACTCATCTATTCTTATTAGACTACACACTAAAAATCGTTATGAATGAAAGGAGGCGAGAAGACAGAATTTGAGTGTATAAAACCCCATCCTCAGGTATATTAGTTACAGAAAGGAAAGTCTTTACATTCCCTTAGCCATATTATTACTGAGATAGTCCTTGGACTGCCATTCAGTCATTTACTCAGTCCTTGAGACAGCAAACTTGTCATCACCTTATGTGGCTGTTCTGCCCCACAAAAGACAGTTAAAGGCCTCAAGGCTTCGCTCATGATTGTTATAATTACTATAAATTATCTTTTTATTGTACATTGAAATCATCAGACACCAAGCACCTACAAAATCATATTTCTTTCAGCAGCAGATGCAAGCTTTCTCTTCCTGAACTACTTTTAAGGCTGCAGAGACAGCTGAGACAGACATGCAGAGATGTGGGAAGGAGTATACCCAGCTCCTCAGCTCTTTCACTCTCTTCATGCCTGACAGAAAGAAGCCTGGCAGAACACAGACTTTGTGGGCAATATGGCTTACTCTGCTGGATGCACTCTCCATCAGAAACCCAGGGGTAGCATTTTTCCTTCATGCAGCAAACTGACCAAAAAAGAGACCAGAAGTCTAGTTTCTCAGTATTATGTTGGCAAGTGAGTAATGCTAACCAAAAAATGCTAGAAAATATGCCTCTTTCTTTGGAAGTGGGGGAAATATCAAATCAGCATAGACACTGTCAGTTAATCCTTGATCATTTTTTCTAGTTATAGTTGCATATAATTGAGGCCAGTAATGTTGATGTGATATTTCAAAAGAACTGTGTTACAGAATCACAGAAACATCCAGGTTGGAAAATACCTTCAGGATAACCAAGTCCAACCTATAACCCTACTCTCCAAGCATCCCCTTAAACCATATCCCTAAGCATCACATCCAAACGACCCTTAAACACACCCAGGGTGGGTGACTCAGGGTGTTCATCCCCTATATGACAATGTTGAAGCATGTTTTGTATCATCTTGCTGAGTTTGTTCTGCTCTTGTACTAATCTTCGTTCCACAATCCTTCACTGTCTTCTCATGGAATCAGCCATAGATTGTCTCGATTGGAAGAGATCTGTAAGATTAAGCCCAGCCATAAGCCCAGCACTGCCAGGTCACTGCTAAATCACGTCTCTCAGTGTCACATCTACATATCTTTTTAATAGTCCCAGGAATGGTGGTTGTCAAGCATGTTCCAGTGCTTGACAATCCTTTCAGTGAAGAAAATTTTCTTTTTTTTTTTTTTTCTATTCCAAGTCTCAGAAAGGAGGAGACTGAGGTGAGAAACATGGGGTGTCTTGCCCAAGCAAAGCCACCATGGAACATGACAGAGATGATTTGAAAAATCAGGAGTCCAAATTCCAGAACTCAGTCAAGCTGGGTCCACCCAGCTCTATTTATTTATTTGTTTGTTTGTTTGTTAATTTTAGTCTATCTCCAGATGCAACCCACTTGTTAGTTCAACCAAAGCTAGAAGGCAAGTTGCCATGGGATGAACTCTCAAAGGCAGCAACATGGTCATGGCCCTCTCCCTTTTTGCACCCACCAAACTTACCATAATAAATGCATTCAGACAATTAGCAACTTTACAGATAAGCCTTCATACCTAGAGGATTTTCATTCTTGCCTCTAGCTCTAGACTAGGTGGATTGTCAGAGACAGGTAAATCTGTATCCTTTGTTTAGCAAGATGGGAGAATGATGTGGAAATCAAGCAATGACCACAGCCCTTCCAGGTGCAAATCCTCAGGCTGCTTCAAGCCCTTTCAAGTGGTTTTATCTCCAGCGATTTGCAGTTTCCTGACTCCCAGCCCTTCCCCATGTTCCTGTTCCTGCCCTCATCTCTGTCTTGCCAAGTCCTTCCACCGCTGTTATTATTTGTGAAGCTTGAGGAGAGTTATGACAAGGAAGGGATGTCATTAAACCATGCCAGGAGGAGATGTCAGCCGCCATGCAAACATCTTCCTGACACTCCACTTTCAAACGATTTCAGAAACTGCACTCAGATGATTTCAGGTTGGGTAGGCCTGTCAACTTGGATGGACGCCATGCGTTGCTTTGGTGCCAGAGACAGCCCCAGAGCCTCTCAGCCGGCTGTTGCACACACATGTATGCAGTCCCATCCCCACATACACAACTGCACATCATTATTTTTATGCCACTCCAAGACAGATATCCTTGAATGCTGTTGGAAGCGTCAAACTTTCACTGCAAGTGAAAGCTTTAACATTTAGAAAGTTCTTGTGTAATGTAAATGAACCAGAAAGGTAGGAAGGCATCTCAAATGCCACTCAATGCATTTATAAAAAGATAAGGTGACTGTGTCCTACCCTACCATATCACTTCATTACTGAGTGTCAGTGAAGAGCCTGGCAGCTCAATTGGCTGAGGAAATCACATGACCTAAATGTTATCTTACAAAAACACATGAAATTACTAAGCTTAAACAGCAAAGAACTATGAATATCCCCAGTTTATTCTCATCAGCCAATCAAAGCTTATGCATTTCTTTTTTTCCTTTCATTTTTTTTTTTCCAGCACATCCTCTCAGTGGTGGGAAAAAAAACATAATTTTGCCATCTAATTTATAATTAAAAATATTTTGCTATCCAATGTATTTATATTATTTTCTTCAATATCTAATTGAAGTATTTTGTTTATGCATTATTCATTTGATCTTTGTTTTCTGTCTTCGTTGTTAACTTCCAATGCAATTTTAATAGGCTCATGGTCAGAGATCAGGATGGCAGACACTTTGATGCCATGTAAATTTACTGACAAAAGAGCAGGAAGAAAATGAGAGTAAAGAAGCCTTTAAAGTCATTGATTCTCATCCAGATCTGAGCTGTCCCGTGTTGGTATGTGCCTAATTTTCAGAGGGCAACAAATTTCCTGGCTTTGCTGTGGTAGTCAGTTCGGTGTTTATGTGTCATGCTAACAGCAAGCAAGAAGAAAAATATAATTGCCTGAGCTTCTGCAGATATGGGACGTTAGCCACTGCCTGCTAAGGTCTGTGGAAATAATGCACTCTGCTACTTTTCATCCTTTCAGTGTGTCTGCTTAACAGCTCACACAGCTCAACGGAGGTGAAGGTGATGGATGTGGCATGTTAGAGAAGAAAATGGGTTGTTTTTCAGGATTTTCTAGTACCTGGGGCAGTGCTGTGCAACCAGGAGTACTATACTCTAGCAACACATGGAATTGCAGGCTGTAGCTCAGTAACTAGAGAACAATCTGCCATGTGCCTAACCAGGAACAAGGTACTGCCTTTCAGATCAAGGTACTAGGGTCCACATGGGTCTCTACCTCTTGAATGTCTCGTAGGCATTAATTTTGTTATGGAGTTACTCACTAACTCACTGCTAAGCCATCTTAGAATCAATCATAGAATCAGTCAGGGTTGGAAGGGACCACAAGGATCATCTAGTTGCAACCCCCCTGCCATGCCCAGGGACACCCTACCCTAGATTAGGCTGGACAGAGCCTCATCCAGCCTGGCCTTAAACACTTCCAGGGATATGGCCCCAATCACCCACCCTGGGCAACCTGTTCCAGGGTCTCCCCACTCTCATGGTGAAAAACTTCTGCCTCAGGTCCAGTCTGAATCTCCCCACCTCCAGCTTTGCTCCATTCCCCCTAGTCCTGCCACTACTTGATAGCCTAAAAAGTCCCTTCTCAGCTTTTTTGTAGGCCACTTCAGATACTAGAAGGCCACAATAAGGTCACCTTGGAGCTTCCTCTTCTCCATACTGAACAGCCCCAACTCTTGCAGTCTGTCCTCATAGGAGAGGTGCTCCAGCCTTCTGATCATCCACGTGGCCCTTCTCTGAACATGCTCCAGCATGTCCACATCCATCTTCCACAAGCAAAACTCAGAACTTCTGGTTGAAATACCCCAGGCAAGCCCAGATAAGATATGAAAGATTCAGGTTTGGTGTCCACTTCAGCCAAAAGCTTTACTTCAGTTTCATTCTTTTCTCCCCATTTGATCTCAACAAAAAATATTGTGCAGTAGCCAAAGAGTTAATAACACTGTAGGAACTATAATTCAGCCTATGGAAGTCATTTGTGGATATGCTTGGCGTTTCTGGATATCAGCACAGCTGTAGCTCTATCTTACCCATTCTTGGCCAAGATGCCAGGACACATAACCCATTAAAGAAAGCTTCTGTAGGAAGGAGTGCACACAGCAAGCAGTGCTAACTTGAGTTTACAACTGCTGCCCACTGAAATTTGGCATGGACAGGTAGTGGAAGTATTGAGTGATAAAAGGCATAGAGCATTAAAAGCGACAGGTAGCAGATGTAAATAGAGGTAATTTTGTGCATTAACCCACCAAATTCCATTTTAATGAACTTAGCTCTCCAGTGTCCATGAGAAGAGACATTTCTAGACAAGAGAGAGTGAGAGGGAGGTCCAAAAATAGTGTTAAGACAGAGGCTGCTAAGAAGCTGGAGTAGCAATCCCGCAGAGTGTTCACTCATGTAAAGTATAGCTACCAGCCAGCTTCGGTTTGCACCAGTGACAAGAATGGCAGTAACACCATGGATGCCTATGGAAGAATCTGTATTCACAGGATGATGAAAGGAAAGACATGAAAAGTAAATTATGCATTGCATATTCTAACAAGAAACCTGGCACTGGATAGTGAAAATAAGGGAGATTTGTGGGAGCGGTGTTTGTCTGGTAGCACTGTGCATCTGCTTTCCTTCTTTTCCTTTGTTTTGCATATTTATTCCCCTTGAATTAAATCATAGAAGAAGAGCAAATGCCATTAGGATTTAAAGCAATGTTTTCAGTAGCTTGAAACTAGTGCTTGATGTCAGCACTTCCTCCGAATTGTACAAATCAGTGTCATTGTAGAAGGGCTATTGTTTATGGATGAAACTTTGTATTAGAGAATTTTCAGGTCAGTGGTTTACAAACATTGTTCAGGAAGCTCTGGGACCATTTTAGAAATTCTCTCTGTCTAAAGATAGATCATTTTTCAAAAGCTGGAAATAGGATATTTCAGTTGCTCTAGGAACTTCCTACTGAAAAGTTCTGTGCTTTCTGGAGAAGGAATTCTTGACTCTGATACTCTTCCACATGTTTGACAGTCATTGACATACGATTGTGAATGAGGAATCACTGTCTAACAGAAATCAATGGCCCTCATATTTCCCCCCAGACAAATATTCAAATTATCAGAAATCTATAAATGCAAAAGTGCAGAAATGGCATCTTCATTTTTCTCATTGAGGATATGCCTCAGTTATTTGTATGTAGTTGCTATTTCAGACTGAGCGTTCTCATCCTCAGTGTTTGAAATTACTTCAGTTTAGTCTTTGCATCTGGTTGGAATAGATGACCATGAAATCTCTGTTAGAAACTAATTTTGTACAAAATATATCAAATGCCTATAAAATATTCTCATGTAAGCTATTGCTAGATACTTCAGAAACACATTGGCAAGTCTGATTCTGAACACAGGAAGGAAGCATAGTATAGCTGATGGGCTTACCATGGGGAAAAAAGCAAACAAAATGAAAACATCAGTGAAAATATTACTCTTCTCTGTGGAAAATGTAATTTTAATTCAACTTCTCTCATCTTCCATCTGTTGTAAAATCAACTGCTTTAATAAGGCCATGTCCTTCCAAAACCTAGAAAGCACTAGAAATTTAATTTCCTAGCTCAGAAAAGTTTTGATGGGAGATTTTCAACCTGCCCTGAAACAGCAAGTGTGGTGTGACAGCTGTCTCAGTGAAGCCCCTGGTTGTGCTTGGTTGTTCTTAAATGCTGTTAATCGGAATGCAAAACAGTTGCAAGCTTGACATGTAAAAAGGCAAAAAAAACCCATCAGAGACTTCATGTGTGAACAGAAAAGGGTTTTTCTCCCTTTCCCCATGGAACTGGCCCTTTCCCAGGGTTCAAAACAATTTGACTACATTATGGGGAACCATCTTTCTAGCACAAGAGAAAGAGTAGAATGGGGAACAAAAAGAAAAAGAAAAGGGAAAAAAATTCCACTTGATTAGCTTCTTAGCATCAGTTGGATGTGACAACTCTTTGAATATGGATGAAGTCTACAAGAGGGATCATCTGCCAGCAGTAGTTGTTACCAAGGAAGTAAGTGATGCTGGAGGTCGGAGGGCACCTGTCTCGCCAGCTAATGAAAGAATTGTGGGAGACAGAGCTTTTCTATCTGATTAATATAAGGGCTGTAATTCCTGCCCTTCCCACCCCCACATCTTCTCTACTCTCTCTTTTAAAATGATACTGAGGCTATTGTTGTTATTGTAAGTGGGATGTGAAAGAGACTGTCCTAGGAAGAGCTTGTAAGTTATATTTTGGCCAGTAACTTGTGCCAATCTCATTCTCCTACACAGATTCTGGAAGTGAAAAGTAATTCTTCTTTAGTCTCTGCCAGACTTTTTTTTCCAACCATGCTGGGAGCTGAAAGTCACCCTTGCTTTTCAAGGGGGAGAAATGCAGTAGTTAGAATGAGCTTGGTAAGTGCAATATATATATAAGAAGGTTGGGGATTTGGAAGAAATAAACCAGGGGTGCTTTATCCTCAAATATAAGAACGATATTTTAGGGTACAAATGTTGTGTACCCATACAACACGGAAATTCTGAGTCTTCAGTTAATATATATTAATAAAGGAAAAAAAAAACATCTCTATCACTGAATACACTGTATTCCCTGTATACAAAGCCAAAAGTTTCTATGTTCACACAGTGTTAAGCTCTCTTTCCTCACATAAAAAAAGAGGGTGCTTATATCCATACTGCAACTTCTAGTCTGTGCCACATGGATAAGGGTCAGAAGAACAGAGCACCGTGCTAACAGCAACAGATTTTTAACTATCTTGGGACACTACCTCAGTCTGCTTTCTGCTACAGTTTACTGCAGAAGTGGCATAAATAATCATATAAGTGGTCCCTCTTTTAGTTGCTCTGAGACCAGCAACCTTATACCTGCAAAATTGACACAGACAAAAGCAAACCTTTGGACAGAATCATAGCCACAGACCAAGAACTGGCAATTTGAGGGTAAAGCCTCTGAAAGTTTAACTTAAAAGAAGACTGGCACATGTCATTGTACACCATTCAGTGCTTGGTAAACACTGCTATAAAAAGGCAGAACACATAAAGAAATAGGTGCAGAACGCAAAATGAACCTAGGAATCATAGGGATAGGTTCATGTATTCTGTAGTGATGCATAAGCTAAAGACCTCTGTTCACCAGGTGAAGGTCCCTCTGGTTATTTAAATAGAAGTCACTCTCTCAGTCAGACTTCCTGTTGGATGAAAACCCTTTGCAGAAGCTCAGTCTTTCATGGCATGAATCAGTAAGCTTCAGTACAACTTTGGTAGTTTTCAAGACCACATTACTTGGCCCATGTGTTTCACAGGCAGACAAAAAAATTTGCTTGACATCTTTACAGTAGTGCTGGATTGACCCTTTCATTTATTTATCTAGTAAATTACACTCAGTGAATTTAAGGTTTTGCCAGAGAATTTAAACCTCTGCACAGGTCTTCCATAGCAGAATCGGGTTTCACAGAGTTTTATTAATAATAACAGATTGTCCTCTCCACTGATAGAGGAGGAGAAGTCTGGACTTGTACATTGTTGAGCTGTTACTCAAACTCTTTGTTGCACCATCAGTCAACACCATGGAGTTGAGAAAAGATGCATAAAGTGAGGCAGCTATTCCCATGATAACACAGAAACAGGGATAGTCATAAGTGCTAGCAGTGAAAGACACAAGGTACCGTGCCTGAAGTGTCCTTATTCAGCTCACCTTGAAAGGTATAGAGAGATGCTTAAACCCCTCTTAACCTAGCCCGGGTCCACCAAGAAAATGTCACTGCTCTCCTACAGAAGCTAGATATAATTTAATCTCCAGGTATCACACTTTATTGGCTTTTTCAAAGATATTGTAACAGAATTTATTAATAGTGTTTACACTCCACAGATGTGAAAGTCTTTACTTGCCACCTGAAAATGGGAAAAGCTGGAACAGAGTTACAGACTGCATTTTTAAGTGGATTTTAACTTTCATATATATATATTTATATATAAAATACATNCAGTAGAGAAAGGATACAGCTAACAGTATTTCCTCTACAGAGATAATATTTGCACTTGCAAATTACAAATTGTGCACTGTTGTGCACATTTGGTGCCTCTGCCCATGGGCATTTGATCTGAAATTAGAAGCATTTATTTCCATGTGCTGCTGCACTGCCAGCTTTAGAGAAACCATAGCCTTGTTACATTCAGCATAATCCTGTTAGTGTCCTGAACAGCTTTAAAGAGGGAACTCACTTTTAAACTAGTCTGGCAGGTTTAATATTCCCTAAATTTACACATACCTAAAACATCTAATTAAAATGTAGATCTTTCCATCCAAGCAAGTCATCCAAGACTCACAATATAGAACACAGAGAGTAAAGTGCTTCTTTAGCAGAATTGTGATTTGGCTGAAAGTAAATGTCTGGTTTAGGATGAGAGTTCTGCCCTTGACTTTTCATACCAGATCCCTGTTGACTACAGGAGAAAACTGAAGGTGATTATCTCAGATTGAAACATGCCATATTATAAACACATAAATTTCATCAAATGGATCCCATTTTTTCAAAAACAAATCTCTACATCTGCAGATTCTTGAAGTCAATATTTAGTTTCCTTTGTAGACATAACGGAAAATAGTGTTCTGGACTACAAATGAGGAAAGATTCTGTTAAAGTATTTTATTCATTGGGGAGAAGAAAAAAAAGTAGTTAAGCATTGAATTGAAATATATTCATGTTCCTATCAGATAATAAGAGACTACAATCAATTTACTTGACTGAAAGTGTGGAACTTTTATTTTGCTGGTGAGGCATTTTTTTAAACAAAGCTTGTTCTTTTTTCTCGGTTTCCTTTATTAATCTGCTTGCTTTAAATGAAAAAGGAACAAGACATAACAAAATGAAAAAACAGTTCCATTTTAAGTTAGGGGAGTGCCTCCTGCAAATTGGAAAATAGTTTTCTTTTAATTATTTTGCATACATGCAATTTGCCCACTGAAATAAATATTTAGGTATTCAGATGCATCTCTCATTCCAAGTGTACAGTTACTGGCACCTACCCACAGACCTGGGGAAGACCCACAAGCACATGGCAGCCCTGAAGATCAGTGAAGGTCAGGGATGTGCAGGTTTAAAGAGATGTATGGATGTAAACTGAACACATTGAAAAGGAAAAGGAAAAGTACACCCTGGGAAGTTTTGACTATCAATTTCCTTCCACATACAAAGAAATAGTTTAGCCTGGCGAATGGGACCCGTGGTCCATCCAATCAGGTAATGTGCCTTCAGCACACTGGTCTGTGCTTGGTGCATGTGAAGCCTTCCGTCTCAGCAGCATTTGGCCAATGGCCTGGTGAGGGACAGAAAGGACAGATTTATCCCAAGGCCCTGCAGCACTGATCTTATATCCTATTAGCGAACATAAAGACAAACATTCTGGTCAAATCTTTGACTTACACAGGTCACCTTTGCACCTGGAAAGTTGAGAGCCACTTAGGTTATGACTAAGCATTTCAGCAAGCTGAAATATGGCCTTTATGAAGAGCCTAAAGCAGAGGACATCCCAGGACCAGGATATCTCCCTCCATTGTGAGGGACAATGACTTCAAACTAGAGAAGAGTAGAATTATAAAATCATTGAAACATAGAACGGTTTAGGTTGGAACATACTTCCAAGATCATCTATTTCCAAGCCCCTGCTATAGACAGGGACACTTCCCACTAGAACAGGTCCCTCAACATTGCCTTGAACACCTCCAGGGAGATAGCTTCCACAACCTCCCTGGGCAACCCATTCCAGTGTCTCAGCACCCTCACTGGAAAGAACTTCCTCCTAACATCCCATTTAAATCTCCCCTTTATGGCTTATACTTCATCTGCTTTCAAAATCTAGAACCAGTGTTAACTCCCCAAGAGTTGCATTTGCATAGTCAATTTGGTATCTGCACACCACACATTATATTGGATGTTAGGATCAAGTTCTTTACCATGAGGGTGGTGGAACACTGGAACATGTTGATCTGGGCAAACTGATCTACTTCAGAATGCCCTTGCTGACTGCAGAGGGAGTTGGACTAGATGACCTTTGGAGGTCCCTTCGAACACAGCCCATGTTATGATTCTATGATTCTATGATCATAACCAAATTTTGGCTCAGAGTAATAGAGGATGAACCTTGATTAACATCCTCTGAAGTTTCATCTCTCTGCTTTAGATCTTAGGTTGAATGAATCAGAGGGATACTGCCAGTTGTTTTGAAAAAATGAACCCCCATCTCTATGAATTTGCCTGAATTTGAAGAGTGAAAGACCAGGGATCATCATAGACATCAGGCAAAGCACCAGTGAGAGCAGGGAGATTGACTGTTTAGTCCTGCCCCAGGTCTTGCCCAAAGTCCAGTGCTATGTCCAGCTGTGGCACTCTTGAAGCAAACGTCTTTATCTTGGACATTCATTATGAAAGCCTCATTGAAAACCCTTTAATCTTCATTGAAGGAAGGGTTGCAGGAAGCAGGAAACTGGTCATTCAAATGTACTGGGTGAGGAAGAAGAGCAAATGCTTTAGGGATCGATTTTCTTTGATGATTTTGAAAGAGCCCTAAACTGCTGTTTCTTCAGCAGGGGAGGGGAGTGGTGGAAGACTTGGTGGGGGGGTGGAAATAAAAAATTTTAAAAGCCAGTCATTCATCATTTGATCTCCAGGTCTCCACAACACTTTCAAGAGAAGATGTTTCCACAAAGAACATTTTATTCTCGGAGACATTCTTGAGCTTGAGCAGAAGGGATTTGAATCTGTAAAAAGGACAGAAAGAAGGAGAGAGCAAGGTTTAGCCTCTGTATCCACCACCACAGCTGGAGAAGGAAAGAGCCCAAGGAAAGGGGTGTTTCACCCTCACCTGTGTAGCAAAGAGACTGGAGAAAAAGTTAAAAAAAAACCCAAACATTTTCATCCAACAAGCCTTTACGTTCCCCCAGGTCAAGCAAGAAAATCAAAGTTACAGTCTACTACTGTCAGAGGAAATACAAATAAATAAATAAATAAATGTCCAGATTAGATAACAGCCACAACAACAACAACAAAACATGTAGCCGCATCAGCAGCAGAAATGATCAGCATCTACTTTAATTACAAAATCTGCCTCCATTGATTTTTTTTTTCTTGAAGGAACTCATTTGTAGGGAGATGAAGAAAACATTCTCTCCCCCCTTCCCCCACCCTTAATCATCTTATTTCAGTGAATGGTGTATGTTTGTGGCTAGCTACAAATAAGCCTTTGATCACTTTATTGCTGTCTATAAAATGAAAAATAATTTTGGTGTGTATTTTCTGTTTGTTTGGGTTTTTTAAATTATATTTGGAGCTTTAGAAGGGGAGTGGCAACAGACAGATCCAATTGGGAAATATCTAAATGAGAGTGGAGGAGAAACCAGGGAGAGGATAAAAAAACAAAAACTCCACACTACTGCAGTTAACGAGTTAGGATCAGACAGCCAGCACCCATGGTTTGAAGCAACCTCATACACCAGCACCAGCTAAGAAAGAATAAATTACTGTGTCTGCAACTCGCAGTTGCCTATACTCTTCGGCAAACATTTGCAACAGTTTGAAGTGTGATGGTGTATTAAAATTGCAGAAAAGCATGCATTTGAACCAAGATTCAGTTAGAGTCCTTCACTCAGCTCATGTTCACCAGAAGACCACAGAAAGAGGAAGCCAGTATGAAAATTGATGGTCTCTAAGGAAGATGGACAGGGAAGACAGCCCTTGCACAAGATGTCACCCATCAGTGCAAAGCCAAGCATGCACAGATGGGAGCGGGAGGTAAAGAGCTGCCCTCCTGCCCAGAGGAAGAGCCTAGGTAAATGCAGTGTAGATCCCACCTTTGCTGACTACTTGTTTAGTATTTGTATGGAAATCATTTGTGTTTTCTGCTGTAAAATGAGCTTAACATCTCTTTGCCTGCCTCCCAGGGCCTCCTGAGAGTAAGCAGATTAAAGGCTTGGAATTGTGTAGGCCCACAGCAGTGGGGACTGAGCTCCATGAGTGCAATCAGTACATGGACCTTATTGCAGCCGCAAAGGTTTGGATCCTGCTGCCTCCAAAATGGCCATGTTTCACAGCATCATGAGAAATGCTTTGCAGGTGGTGGAACTGGGGAGATGTAGTCATCTTATTGCAGCCTTCATCCACCTCCCTCATCCTACCCCAGCAATAGCAGCTGAGGCTGTCTGGTGCTCTGTGTAAAATCCTTCCCCATCTTTTTCATAGCATCGATGATCTGTCCTAGGGTTGACTTCACTCCCTTACCTCAAAAACTGGTGCAGTCCTGACTTACAGCACTGGAGAGACTGGAGCTAGCCTGAGTGGCACAGAAAACAGTAAGGAGACAAGAGGAGCTAAAGGTGAATGTCCCTTTTGGGAACTGAAGTGTCACAAACTGTTCTAAGACCTCCAATAACAGATGTCTTGTTTTCACTTTTGGTTGTGTATGTGTTTTCTGACACCTTCTGAGAGACTTTCTGCCATGGACATGTACATCCATGACTTCCCAAGGGCCTCAGAGGTGCACAGAGTGGGATGCAGTGTGACACCAAAGAAATAACCGCTTCTTAACCCAAAATGCCAAACACAACCACCTTTAATCTGTGCATCTCAGGGTACAGGTTTTTGTAAGAAAATGAGGGAAGAAGGAGAATTTTTCTTTCCTGGGGATCACAATGTCATGTGGCACACAATACAGGGTCAGAGCAGTGGAGGCTGCTCCTTTAGAGCCTCATCTCCACTGAGTCCACATCTCCCATTGATAGACAGCACGGACAGAGTGAGAGGGTGAGTGCATGTGCATGTATACCCACTATATTAATACATATGTATGTGCGTTTTTACATATCAGTTCTATAGGGCTCAGCAACATCAAAAGGAACCTGGATAATCAGAGCAGAAGATATAAAAGATCAAACAGAATATCTTTTAAACAGATCTGAGAAGCTTAATTTTCATCCAATGTTACTGCAGGAGCTTTTCCTCCTTTTTTTTTTTTTTTTCCTTTCTG
>VWZI01012350.1:230498-263091 GCA_013396835.1 Psilopogon haemacephalus | reverse complement strand
AAAGGAGGGAGATGGGGGAGAAGGAAGAGTGAAAAAAAAAACCCACAAACAAAAAAACCCCCACCACCATTATGGAGGGAAAGAAACATACAGAAATAGAGACACATCTTTGGGCTCTGCCAATTTAAACACTGGGGGTATTTCTGCACCCATTTGCATACAGAACATACATTCACATGTGCATATATGCACAGATGCTGTTTAATTTTCCACAGCATAAATAATCACGATTCAAATTCTCCTTTCCTGCTGTGGGTAATAGCCTGGCTGTGAATATTCAGCCCGAGCATTGTCCTCATTGTACACTGAGTGAACAGTAGCACAGTGGCTCGTTTACGCTATTTCCTTACAATTTACTTGCACTTCTTACTGAGGCAGAGCAATTCAAAGAGACATAGAAGAAAGCCAAGCTCATGGACTCTTTGCTGAGACTGATGAAAATAATGTTGATGTGCTGGGGAAGTTTTGGCAACTCTTGTCTGAAAGTTACATGGAGTTACAGGTATTCAAGCCTAGTGCCAGTCCTTTGTGCCACTTGATCCAAGCAGTGGGTGCATTGACAGAGAACAGAGCTGTGCAGCCTTCGTCTCTGAGCTCCCCCACACTGAGACAGCCTGAGAATCTGGCACATTCCTCTTTTCTGAACAGTTATCATGGTATTCTAATTAACCAGGCAATGTGATGGAAGATATGTTTTGAGATAACATAAAAAAGCCTCTGAAAGATATATTCTTCCTTGAACAGTTTGTTTAGACAGGTATAAATCCAACTCAGCTATCCTGAAATCAATGATGGTGTTTCAGATTTACACCAGAATAACTCCTAGAAGTGCTGGATCCTGTCATGGGAAATGAAATTCAAGATGGGTTTCAAATAGTGTATGGGTAGTCTAGGAAGTATTAAAAAGGATGAATTTGGTCAGGCTGACAGGTTTGTCTGTGCCTGCTTCTTATCAGTAATAGCTGGACAACAAATACCTTTCAGAGAGAAGCTGTGGGATTAATTATCACATTTTCTATAACTCCCTTACAGGAGCTGACCATTACTGTATATTTTTATGAGTAACAGTAGCGGAAACAAGTGACTTTGAACCAATGTAAAGGCTAAGAGCAGAGGTCTGATATGTCTTTGCATCATGAGATCATTGCATGGTTTCCTCCTCACTCTTCTGGTTAAATAAGTCCCAACTTGCAAGGCAGGACCTCTCCTGCAGTCATGGTCTAACCCATAGGAGGTCAGCTCCAGAAAGATACTTCTCTTTTACCTTCTTCCAAAATCACAGAGCAAGATTTAAACTGCATTAAAATTTGCTTCAACATATAGGCAGCAGCTCACCTTAAAGCCTTTCTGCTCAGCACAGAGTGAGACTTCTTCATCACCTAAATCTAAAATAACCTAAAAGTTACTTTGTTTTCCTTCCCCACCAATTTGGGTGTCAGTGGGCTTGGAAGAGTCCTTTCTTTCTGTCTTTAATGCTATTTTCTGTAGCAGACGTTTTAAATTATTTGAGAACTTGGTAAATTAGCCTCACTTCCAGTGCCAATTAAAATAACTAAATAAATGTGCTTAACACAAAGCTTCCCAAACTCTGACAGTGCTAAGCTCAGTGAAACCCAGACAAGCTATGTTTTGATTAATAGTAGAGCTGGGGCTTCTTGATACAAATTTGGTTTTTTCCAAATAATACACTACATTTGCCTACTCCTTTCCACTTCAGCATTTTTCACAGCACATCTCAGATGTCTTGTCAACCTCCAAAACACAGATTCTTTATTACAGTTCAGATAAATCTTTCCTCCCTGCTATGAGCTTTTGCTTCAGTTAGGACTTCAAATCATACACTCTGGTTTTGCTTTAGAATGTGCTCAGAATCGATTTCCTCTAGGATGAATGGGATCAGGTGTTTGAGAAAGGGAAAACCACATATCTGCCAAGGGGTTGTCTCCAGCTACTGTAAGTTATTGGAGATGCTCCACTGGGCAGAAGAGGAGTCCCTTAAACATGACATGAAGAACATATCAGGAAGCCTTTGCAGCCTACATAGTAATGGCATTTTTTGTGTTTTTTGCATTTTTGTTGTTGTTGTTGGTTGGTTGTTTTTTTTTTCCTAGCCAAAGAGCCGTCTCACCAGCAGATCAGACAAAAGGCACAAGGAGGTATATATGAATTTATGAGATTCAGTCTGGGCAGTATCTTCCACATTAAACAGAGTTGGTAGAAAAAAAAAATCACAGTTTTGATCTTTGTTTCCTCTCAAAATCTTATATTCAGATTAGAAATCACAGGAATATTCTCATAGAAGTTCTCACAAGTGTTAATTTGGCTAATTTTTTTATCTCCCTGCTCACAGCCTGAGAAACACTGTCATTCAGTCTTTCCCTCTCCCTCAGCCAGCTTAAGACCCTTTTTAAAGGGCAAGTGTCCTCCAAGGAAAGCATGCAAAACCCAAGAAGACTGATGAGTAGTATGTGACTGTTTGCAGAGCAGCATCAATTAGATCTGCAAGAGGGAACAGGCAAAAGTAGAGCAAAACAAGCCTGCACTCTGCAATCTCTCCCTCCTCTCCCTCCTGCTTTTGCTTATCTCTCAGTAAAAGTTCTTTTCTTTTATAGCACAAATTAATTGCTACTGCAGAAAGCACTGCTGGAGACAGCTGACCCCAGTGTTCAAATCAGCTTCAATATGATGGATAGAGAATGAAGAAATAAAAGCCTTGGAAGCATAATCTTACATGGTATCAGCCAGCAAGTCCCTGGGACAGCAGCCTTTTGGCACCTGCTGCTGTTGCATCAAAGACTTGCACCAATTTGGAAAGGACAGGCTGTGCTGTATCCACATCTGCAGAGTGAGCTGATGAGGATGTGACACTGTGGGTGGAAGAACAAAATAATACAGTTTTGGTTTTTTTTTTCTTCTTCTACCTATCCTCATTCTCACAGACAGCAAGGACATCCTATGACAAGTCCAATAGAAAAGCTTCCCTGAATCTTTTTCAGATGATAGAGTGGACATTCTTTTGTGGAAATATCCCCCTCAATAGGTCTGCTCACTGGCCCATTAAGAGACGTCATATTGTCTGTCCTGTTCTTAAGGACTGTCTGTCCTGGTTTCTTAAGGACCAGTACAGCTGCAAACATTTCCTACTGTCACATCACCTCAAATTGTCATCCTACTCAGCTCAGAACTTCAAATCACTGCAAATCCAAGTACTGACCTGTCACTCCCCCAATGTACCAGGGTGCAAGTGGCATGGACATCTGCATTCATGTCTGCTGATGCCTCTATCATACTTCGCTGCAGAGGGTAAAACAATTAGATTAAAATCCTGATTTGGCCTCATTGTTGCCCTCCTTTCATGTTGCAGCTTGAGTGTATCTGGAACTTCTAAGAAGGTATCTGATAACTTCAGTGAGCAAACCAGAGGGAATAAAAATGAGGTGTGCAGGATTTCAGGAGTCTCTCCACACTGTTACTGAACCAGAACTCACCCCTTCCACTATACCTTGGATCCTGGGGTTTGATGTAGCTTTGCACAGATAGTCAAGTAATTTAGTTTCAGATTCAAAGTTTAAGGCATTTCTGAGGGTATAAAAAACCAGCAGAGGAACTGAAATACACAGATAGATAGGCACTTGTGCGAATAAAACTAACTTACAGATAGTGAAATAATACCTCTGACTGCCTGTTCTTCCCTTAGGTTTCCTTTGTGCTGCTGGGAATATGTAACATATTAGTTATGTTCTAATTAGTGTAGCTCAGAGATGTGTTTGTGTTCTCCATTTAGCTCAATCCTTTTTATCTGGTCCTCTGTAGATCCACATTCACACTGAGCAGTCTCAAACACTTCGTTGTTGGGTAGCAATAGGGCGAGAAATTACAGCTGCCTTTTGTGGGAGCACAGCTGTCCTCATCAGAAATCTCCATGCTGAGGAAGTGAATTAAAGGACTTGGGTATACACTAGACTTGAATATGTCCTTACCCTCATTTGCCCTTTCCCATGTGCTGGTGTAGTACTCTCAATGGGCTTTGGAAACTGGAAGCAGGGAACAAGTGATGCTGAAAGTTAGGGAATGTATTTTAAAAAAAAAAGAAAAAAAAAAAAAAAGTAGAGGTTGTGTTGAGAATCTAGCAATGCTTGCTTCTAATCTGGGACCTGACAGAAGCACTGGAGTCTAGTGTCTGAGAGACATAGCTTGACACTTCTGGTCTATTCATATCTCATCAGCAAAGCCATGTTAAATCTGGCCAAGTCAGGACTGGGAGTCTTCCAGGGGAGAAACACTGCTTCTGTAGAAAACTGAGTTGGTGAATGGCTATATACCATTTTCGTAGCACACTACTCCAGAGCAGCACTGGGAACATCACTGGGGTGTAAAACAGAAGTCCTGCTTAGCGCTTCAAAACTTCTCACACAGGCAGTCTGTGATCTGAACTAAACTCTATCTTGGGCTATTGCGTTTTGTAATCACAAGTGCAATAGGTTTAATATTTTTCTTTACATTCCTGTAAAATTACAAAGAATTACAATACTTTTCAGTGCATCCTCTGATGCCCTGCCCATGGAGTCAGTACGTTGTTCAGTAGGTGGCAAAACAATTCCTCTGAGTAAGAGGCTGCTGTGTGAAGGGAAGTAGAAGTTTTAGAACTGCCTCAACCCATGTGATACGTGAATGCAGTTACAAGGAACTCCAGCACCTCAGAAACCTTGCAAGCTTGAGTCATGTGAGGAATGTGTGTGTCTGTCTCACCAAACAAACATTATAAGGGACGGCATTTTATTTCTGTTCCAAAGATCCTTGCTCACAGATCCATGTGGGTAGCCTGCACAGCACCCAGGACATAATATTGTGCTATAATGACAACGTAAAGGAGAAGCCAACACTGGAGATCAGCAGGATAAAATGACCTGTTTCCTTCCCTTTTCCAAGCATTTGGCAGCTTTGTATGCCCATTGTTATCTGGATATCAAACTCTGTGGGTGCTCCACTTTTTCTTATATAGTGAAAAAAGCAGTGGCAAGTTATGCCCAACAGTAAGTCCCTCATCTGAATGCAAGAGTGGCAGCAAAAAAAACCCAAAACCAAACCAGAACCAACCCAAAATTTTTTAAAAAGTTATGATGAGATCTAATCTTTCTCTCCAACATCAAGATGGCATCTGTAAAGTCTAAGCATTTATTTATCAAAATCACTGTAGATATTTTCTTCACTGTGAAGTTCAGTACTTTAAGCTGCAATCATCAATCACAGGTGGGGAAATAAATCAAAACAAAACATAACATAACAAAACAAACAAAACTAAAACCACCCTTCACCTTCATGGTTTTACTTCCTTCCTTTGTCTCACTTTACTCATGTTTAAATGGGTAGGAATTAATCTTTTTTCTCCAAAGACCCAGCCGGCTGCAATATGCTCTGTGCTTAAACAAGATGCCTGCATAGGAAGTATTTTTCAGCCTCTCTGTGTCTCCCTTCCTGTCCCTCTGGGCCCCAGTTGACACCTCGTCACTTCTTTATATTTGGCATCTCAAAAACCCGGCTTAAACTAATAGCCTCTATTTGTAAAAGAAAAGCAGCTTTTCTCAAAGACAAACCAGGTTTCTCACTAGGAAGTATTCTAATTCCATGGAAAATGGTCTTTGCAACCAGCTTTGGCAAGACTGACTGTGTGCATGTGTGTATGAATTTGCATAGCTGATTTTGCATGCAGCATGTGTGTTTCAGCACGCCTCCCTGTTTAGTTTTGACTGTCCTTAAAGCTGACGTGGAAAAGCAAACATGCAGTAATGTCACATGACAGACTGCTCTGCAGCTTGGAGAGTAGGATGTCTCTTTCATGGTAACAACTTTGATACGGCTGAGAGTATCTTTCCTGGCAGTGTCCATGAACGCACCTGTGTGTTTAGAGCAGAAGGCATTAGTTTCAGGACAAGTCCTCCCAAATATGCTCAGATCGTCTGTCAATTTTGCTTCAGTTATAGAGTGAGTAGAAACAGACAAGGGATGTCATTTTCTGCTGACAAGTGTGATGGTGCGATGGGATCACCAAGGTTTCAGCAGTATCTGCAGGGAGCAGAGGGAAGAGCAATGCTACTGTTTGTACTTCAGTGGCCATGAAATGGAACCTGTAGACTTAATGGGTTATGAAAGGTGACGGTATGCACATTTATTGCACGAGCAGTAAAATTATCACTCAGCAAGAGAAACAAAGAATAAAAACGATTGGCATCCTTCTCCCAGGGAACATGAGATGTAAATTTAGAAAGGAGGCCACGGCAAAGTATCTCTATTCCCACCTTTCCTCATTACTGCTTCTGTTCTGAAGGGTTAGTCAGCTTGGGGTGAGATTTTCCTCCTCTGGTTTCTGTAGGTTCTGAGGAAAGGAGTCCTGGGAGTCTCACCGTTTCCCCCAACAAACAAGCTATTCCTTAAGGATCTGGGAGTACTTTTATTTTTTAAGCTCTGTATAGAGTACAGTTTTCATTCCTGTAGATCTATGTACAGAAACATGTATCTTGCCTTCCATTCCCAAATCACTACCTGTGAGAGAGAGTTGCTAGGCCTGGAATAGTGATATTCAGACATGCTGAGCTTTCTCATCCTGACAAAAATTCCCTTTATCATCACTTCATTCATTTACACAGTGTAGTACTGGTTCTGGTAAGCTATTTATGTGTCAGGACAGAGAGAAACATCAGCTCATCTGAAAAAAAAGCCAGGACTCTCCAAGACACCAAAAAAGTAACAACAAACCCATCTTCTCTATCTTTGATCTCGGATGACTATAAACAATGAAGCTTCCAATATAGCAGATAGCAGTTTCATAGCTCCAGAGACGCAGCTCAGTGTCTGATTCCTTGGCACAGCCTACAGCCTATAATAATAAGCATGCAGACATTATAGATAACATGGCACTTTGGGGAAGGCTGAAATAGTTAATGCTTTTTCCAGAGCCAAATAAGAGTCCGTTATGCCTATCTATATACCCATTCAGTGTCATGCAACCACAGCAGCTGGCTAGGAAATCATACTTTGCAAACAACTCTAAACACTCCTTTATGCTGATGTCATGCAGAACTTTACCAGAAGAAACAGACTTTTTTTGAGGCAGTGGTGATTAGTCCTGAAGAAAAGAATAGGGTAACCACTGGGTAGATAGCAAAGTGACCTACATCTTCTCAGGATACATAGAGCTTCTCTGCTTTCCACCAGTGCAATTCTGTATAAACTCAAATGATCTCAGTAGCCTACATGGGGAACATCACATTAGATGGAGCTAATAACAAGGAGAAGAGGTGGAACCTCAGAGATCCATATAGTAAGTGCTATCCAATGTGTAGCATTTAATGGGGCATTTCAGGGAATTGTACGTTTTTCTTTGAGGCATTGATCTCTGCTGGATAGATAATAATGCTGGATCAGAAGGCCTGAAACTCTTTGTGGTTTACATCTCTCTGCTTATTTCTGTTAAAATTATATGAACCCCCTGAACATTAAAGAGTGCTCTCTAGAGCAAGTCTGTCTTTTTCTTTTCTTTTTTTTTTTTTTTTCTCTTTTTTTAACTTTGGGTCAACCCAAAATGTACTTTTTACATGAAATATACATTTTCATTTAATGTGGGGACTATTTAACCCATTTATGCTCTCTTAGAAATCAGGTCAAACTTTAGATAAAAATGTAAATATTACTTTGAAACAAGAATTTACTGACAATTGTTCTTTCAACCAGAGTGAAATGTTTGCTCCAAGAAGTGCAATATTTTTAGCTGAGACTAGACAACATTCCTTGATCCAAAATCACACATAATTTAAATTTTCACACAAAGTTCTCCTGTCTACTGAACGTAGTAACTGACAAAACCAAACCAAAACAAACAAACAAAACACAAGCAAACATGCACAAATTCTCAGCCAGGTATGTGCCATGTATCCTTAAGTTTACATATCTGTTTAAAGTACTCCTGGGACCAGTACTGTCTAACAAAGACATTGAGTGCACCCTCAGCAAGTTTACTGGTGGCACCAAGCTGTGTGGTGCAGCAGAAATGCTGGAAGGCAGGGATTCTATCCAGAGGGACATGGACAGGCTGGAGAGGTGGACACATGACAACCTCAGGAGGTTCAACGAGGCCAAGTCCAAGGTCCTGCATCTGGGTCAAGGCAATGCCAAGCACAGATACAGGCTGGGCAGTGACTGGCTGGAGAGCAGCCCTGAGGAGAGAGACTTGGGGGTGCTGGTGGACAAGAAGCTCACCATGAGCCAGCAATGTGCACTTGCAGCCCAGAAAGCCAAATAGAACCTGAGCTGCATCAGGAGAAGTGTGGCCAGCAGGGTGAGGGAGATGATTCTCCCCCTCTACTCCATCCTGGTGAGACTCTGCCTGGAGTACTGCATCCAGTTCTGGAGCCCGTATTACTAGAGGCATGTGGACATGCTGGAGTGTGTCCAGAGAAAGGCAACGAGGATGATCAGAGGACTGCAGGAACTCTCCTATGAGGAGAGACTGAAAGAGTTGGGGCTGTTGAGTCTGGAGAAGAGGAGGCTCCAAGGTGACCTTATTGTGGCCTTCCAATATCTAAAGTGGCCTACAGAAAAGCTGGGGAGGGACTTTTTAGGCTCTCAGGGAGTGACAGGACTAGGAGGAATGGAGCAAAGCTGGAGGTGGGGAGATTCAGACTGGACCTGAGGCAGAAGTTCTTTACCATGAGAGTGGTGAGACTCGGGAACAGGTTGTGCAGGGGGGTGGTTGGGGCTTCATTCCTGGAGGTGTTTAAGGCCAGGCTGGATGAGGCTCTGTCCAGCCTAATCTAGGGTAGGGTGTCCCTGCCCATGGCGGGCAGATTAGAACTAGATGATCCTTGTGGTCCCTTCCAAACCTGACTGATTCTATGATCCTATGATTCTACTTCTATTAAGCAAAGACTACTGAGAGCTTTTTCTCCCACATTTGAATATTCAGGTGAATCATGTCTACTGATGTGTGCTGGATATTTTGCATTGAGATCTGAGGATATTTACAGCAATCATGATGAATGTTTCACACTAAGTCATTTAATAATCTCGTATCAAAGTGTGATTTTTTTTTTCCCCATGGGCCTAATGCCTTGTGTAACGTTTGAGTTTACAGGGTTTCCACCTATTCACACCATCTGAGGATCTTGCCTTTGAATCTGATTTAACTGCTTCGTCATAAATTAGGAGCCTTCCAAACGGGATGCAGCTCGCACAGGCAGCACTAATCTCCAGCCGCTTATGAAGGCAGTTTGAGCTCTCTGACTTCGTACCACCCTCACTCAGGCAGCACCGTGAAATGCCCAAACTGAACTACGCAAATTCTGTAAACGGAGAGCAAATATCTTTGTTAAACTTGCGAGGAGATGCAAGAAAATCCTATTTGCTGACGTGCAAAGGCTTTGTAAGGCAGAGCCCCCAGACTGAAATCNAGATATGAAAACAAAGGCTGTTAATCTCACTCCCATCATCTTTAAACAGAGCACGTTAAAAGTGCAGGTAAAATTCATCTGATGCTTTCAGATTACGGGCAGGATGTTGTCTTTTGTCTTCTCAAAACTCATTTTGATCCAGATGCTGACAACTCGCCCACGTCTTTCGTCCCACTCTTACATCCCCTCAGGCAGAACATCTCATCCCAGCGGAGTCTTTGCCTCAGCCACACTAGCCGGCTCGCAGGCGGGAGAGAATTCCTATCCACATCGCTGGAAAGTTTCTTCACCTTTCCAAACATCTCCCAGGAGTGTTACTTTTTTATTTCCCTGCCCCTTCATATGCCTAGGCTAAAGGGTTCCTGCCCACACAGCAGTTTGCCTACAAATAGGACACCTTCCTGTAGGACATGTGACTAACCTGTCTGTCAAAACCTGGAGACAGCTGCATACAGAGACATTTGTCCAAAGATGTGGACAGGCTGGGGATGAATCCCATTTCCAGAGATAGACAAATCCAGTCTTTTTAAAGAATCAATTATCTGAAATTTTGTTGCAGGCTCAAAATACTGTTACTTCAAATATCTGGGATGTCAGGGTCCACACTTGTCATAGGTTGACACAGGTGGTCCCAGAGGTTTGTGGACAGCAAGTGATGTCTTTGTGAAAACTAACACCGTAGCAGGCTTGGGCATCATCCAGCCACAGCAGAGTAACCGAAAAAGGGAGATGCATTTAAACAATATTGGAAACAGAAACATTCCAGTACTGCAGCTTAAAAACTGCTCCAGGATTGCAAGTTCGGCATTTTAGGGATCAGTGGGAGATTTCTCTGGAGATTAAGAGCAATTGAAAAGATCGACTTCCTTTCTATAGAGTAGTTTTAATAAGGCTGAAAATAAAATGCTGTCTCCCTCTGCCTTCCTGGCAGAAGAGATCCGAAGCGCCCTCCTGTTGTTTCAGTAATTCAAACTTGAGCTTTAGCCAGCCAAATGGGCCTGAAATTCACCTGTGAAAGTTCATGAGGCTAAGTGGGATTCAGAACAAACTTCTTGTTTCCAAACTCATGTATAACGCAGTGAGGAACTTTGCTCAAAAGCAGCTCTGGTTTGCTGTTATATTTATGATGCTCCAAAAGAAAGAACAGGAGGCAGACTGATAACACCACATCACAGGCAGCAGAGTGGGAGGGGAAGGAAAGAGCACAGCTACCAATTTATTGTAAGTTGACATTTCTGTGTAGCTGGGCAGCACCTAAATCTGCTTCTTCTCTCTTCTCAAATTGAGATCATGGCATTGCCCAAATACTGAGAAGAGGTCTGTGTCCTTCAGCACAGAACAAAATAAGGCAAACACTGAAGGAAGAAGCAGCACAATAAAGGAGGGTTATTTCATTAGCCAGTTAGAAGCAGAGACCGCATTTGAACATCAGCACTGCAAGTCTACAATTTTTATTTGAAGTGCTGTTTATACAAATAATTTGTTTACACAGATGAAGACTTAAAGGTGTGTTGAAGTAAAGCTCTCCATCTGTCAATGATGCTGATCTGCTGGAGAGTCTCAGGGCTCTGTCTGAGGTGACCCAGTTACCCCTGGCAGAAGGCAGTTGATGTGTGTGCCCATAAAGCACCACTGCCAGATGGTGTTGGCCTGGCAATACCAATGGATGGCTGGACAAGGAGGGAGGTTTCAGCTTCAGCAAGCTCCATTTGTTTGTTTCACTAAGAGTGTTTCAGATATTTCAGTATGCACCTCACTTTTTTTCTGCCACAGACTCCATAGAGTAGATTGGAAGCAGGTCACATCACTTTTCTATAGGCTAGCATGGGTAGCTCCTCATGTTTGTTTTAAGACCCAGTCCTCAAAATGCAAATAGATTTCTGGAGACATACAACTATTTCCTGTAGACAGGATAGATATGTAAGTTTCAGACAACTGATGTTAAGTGAGCTAAATCCATGACATGGTATTAGAAATCAGATTCTCACATCTATTCATGTTGTCATTGTTCCACTGAGGAAATACATATAATGGTTATGTCTAATCATGAATTCCAGTGCTGATCTGAGATATTTCTTCTTTCCTTCCTTTTCTTCTCTCTTTAATTACCTCACTAATGTGGTAAGATGTTTGTTGTTGTTATTTTTCTTCAAGTATATGATTTTTGCATTTTTCTGGGACTGGAGTGACTGAAGTGCAATGAGTGATTCATTTGAAATAGTAAATATTTGACAACTAAATGACACTTCCCCCCTTCCCCTCCCCCTCCCATAAGCATATGTTCTTTCTAGCTCTATTCTTACTACCTAGAATATTGTACTCCCTCTGTATACTATGCTATATATCTGCTGCAAAGTGTATTTTTATTTATAAGTACAAAGTGACATTAAAGGAAGGTAAATTTTTAATATATATATATTTTTTTTTCCCCTGAAGACATTTAAAATTGCCAATGTTACACTGACCCAGGCAAATTTAATTCTTTGACATTATTTCTGTCTCATGATTTCATGACTCACTTTTTAATTTCATAATCACATGGTCTTTTTTGAAGGCTACTGTACTTGAGATTATGAAATGCAAAGCTGGAATGAACCAGCTTGGTATGTTCATTCTGAATAACACAGGCTTCACGTGTTGTGCTACAGCCTCTCTGCTAAATAAAAACAGAAATTGCTTTTCAAAATTACAGCATTATTGGTACCTTGTCTGCAAGTTTAGAGGCCATGGTCAACTGAATGGTTTTGGATATATGTTTGCTTCCTTTGCACCAAGATTTCCATTTAAGGATTGAGGAGTGTTTTGAGCACTCATGATACTCGTAGTTTTATTAAGGGTATCAGGAAAAGGGAATGATGAAAACCTATACTTCATAATGTACATGAGCAGAAAGCTGAAAATATATTGCAGGATTTGTTTTGGTGTAAAATTGTAAGAAGTAGGAATGTTGCATTTATGTTTCATAATGAAAGTCTGTTTCCTGCAACACTTGCTGCATTACAGATAATGGAATTTATGAGAATGGCCTGTAATTCTCCAAAACTGCCTGATACAGTCATTTCAGATGGCACAATGTGAATTATGCAATAAGCTGTTGCCTTAATTAAAACAAATTTCATTTACTGTATCAGTCCATACTATGAAGCATTCCCTAGGGCCCCTCTTCAGGGTTTGAGCTTGGCCTGTTCTTGAGAAATCTTGACAGCAGTCTCCATTACCAAAACCATTTTTGTGTGTTTTGTTCTAATATCTTTCTGCAACATACAGCTTTTGAGCTCTCTGCTCTGATATACAACCCAAATTTTATCAAAAAAGCAAAACCAAAATCACATTAAAAAAAAAAACAAAACAGNCTTGTGTTTTGAATGAAGGCGTTTCTATGCACATACATCAGCATACTTTCTGTGCTCAGAGCCAGTTTCATTCTCAAGAGTAGAGTTGCCTTGCTGCGCCTGCGTGTAACTCAGGTGTTTTTTAATTGAAAAAAAAAAAAAAAAAAAACCCAAAAAAAGGAAACCTTTTTTTTTTTTTTTTATCCAAAGCTAGGAGACACATGGGATTCCTCATGCTCCCTACTATAATTAGAGTGAACAACAAGACAACCAGATTATTAGTCTTTCGTGTAGCTGCAGTTTAATAAAGAGAATGACCATAGGGTATTCATACTCATTTGAGCTCAAAGCAGCTTAAAATGAAGCATTAAATATAAAGTATTACTGCAGGATGAAGTAACCTTGCTTTTAAGGGCTAACCGTCATGTTATTTGTGACCTCTCATGTGGTAGGGACAAATTTAACTTTGTTCATCTTGGATCGAGCTGCCAAGACCATTCAGTTCTACCTAATATTTAAGCAAGTACATTTGCTCAGGTTTCATTACATTGAGAATTAAAATATGGTGTTTAAGTACTTTGCTGAAAGGGATGTATAGCTGAGAGTTACCCAAATTAGAATACTAGACTCAAAGTGGCAATTTCTGGGCTTCCCCATATTGGAGAGGTGCTAATTGTGGAGAAGATGCTGTTTAAGTTAGTCCTGCTAGGTTAATAGTCACAGGGAAATTCAAGAAAGCCTTCATAACCCTATTTTGCAGGAGTGGAAACTCCTGCAAAAGGAACTGTGAAGGCTTTCTTGAAGGCTTTAACTATCACTAATTTTAGGGATCTTGTAGGTGAAGCTGCTTTTGCAAGATTTTTGAGGGAAGTGAGCCATTTATACCTGAAACTGTTCGGCAACTCTAGTTACTTTGAAACTGCTGAAACCTCATCATGAACAACTAGGTCATTGGACATCAAACCAGATCAGTGATGCCTGATGACAGGACAAGGGGCAATAGGTGAAAGCTGAGTCATGGCAAGTTTCATTTATACATGAGGAGGAATTTTTTTTCACTGGTAGGGTGAGAGAACACTGGAACAGGCTGCCCAGGGGAGTTGTGGAGTTTCCCTTTCTGGAGATATTCAAAACCCACCTGGATGCATTCCTGTGTGATCTGGTATAGGTGATCCTGCTCGGGCAGGGAGGTTGGACTAAACAATCTTTCAAGGTCCCTTCCAGCCCCTGATATTCTGTGATTCTGTGGTCGGAAAGTTATTAAAGTCAATGAAAGGGGATCTGTTGGCTGAAGCCAATATTGGAGCAGAACCACAGAGAATAAGCTAAACTGAACCTGTCTCCGTATTTATTTTCTCTTGATATATGTACCTAAAAGAAGCCCAAGCAGATTTTCAGCAGCCACAATATCTACCTGTTTGTTGTGATTTCACTTCACATCAGAGCAGGTATCCATTTTGCCAAACATCCTCACACTTACAGTGTTTAGATCTTCAGATGAAAGCCTCTGTCACATAAACAAGCAAACATATCCAAAGAACAGGTTTAAGCACTGAGAAGAAAACAAGAAATTGGGGGGTGGGGGCTTTGTTTCTTTATAAAGGAAAGCAGACACAATTAGAAGCAGCATATGCCCAGACTGACTATTGTTCTTCAGACACAATAAATTCTGAAAACAATTGATATAAACAAGTATTATCAAGGACCAGCTGGAACACACATATACTGAAAAGTGAGCAAATGCCTTCAAAAGACTGGATAGGTACCTTAGTTGCACTTTCCTCTACACCTGTTGGGCGTCTGTGACTACTTGGCTTGGGAATTTGAAAAATGTTTACTTATGACTGTAGTAAGGGCCTATTGCAAGAGTCTCAGGAAACTCAAAATGTTGAAATAACAGAAAAAGTCCTCCAGCCTCTGACAGCCACATGGTCATTTTCCATCTCTTTTACAATTTTGCTGTGACTGAATGTTTTACAACTTCTCATGGTTATTTTTTTCCCTTTGCTTGAATTCAGTCACAATAGTTGAGTATCTCACAGAGCCTCTATTCAGTGTATTATTTTTATTATAATTACAGGATGCTTAAATGTAAAAAAAAAAAAAAGCTTGATTTTTAAAAAAACCCTTTTGATAATTTGCTTGCTTGTTTGTTTGTTTTCCCCATAAGTTTTGTTAACTCCAGAACACTGCAGAAATTATCTTCCAACTTTCTAAGTAAATTCATTGCTAGCTTTTGAATAAGAAAGTGTGAGAAAATTTCAAATCCCGAAGGTAATTTTTGGGGAAAGTTATAAACCACCGAAAACAGCAGCTTATAATGAAAGTGTCATCTCAACCATAAAAGGTACCTCAATGCACTGAACAGGCACAGTAAAACATGATTGAAAGGGAGTTTAGAGATATTGCTAATGGCTCCAACATAAGGAGTGTAGCCATAAAAGATGAAAAGATGCATGGCTAAAACTGCCCACTGCAAATCTTTGAAGAGCATCTAACTACCCAGGCGTGCCAGAGATGCGCAATTGCTAGCAGAACTGGTCATGCAAATCTGCTCAGATAGGGAGACCTTCAAACATTTTATGCTTTTACTTCCTCTGAAAGTAATGCAGTTGTTCTGCAGGGAGACAGCTCATGTCACTAAGCTTGTGTTGAGGGCACTGTCTGGCATTTGAATGTTGGGGATGGCCAACAGCGTGGCAGGACTATGACACTCAGACTCTATCTCTTTAGAAATAATGTGGCCTGTGGTTAGAAACTCTGAATTTCTGTCTCACCAATTGACTTTTGAGGTTACAAGTGTTGTGTCATTTTCATGGAATTGTGTAGCTTTGGTTGGAATGGACCTGTGAAGGACATGTTCAGTCTCCTGCTCACAGCAGGCAAACTTCAAAGTTAATTTTGAAATAGTTCTGCTATTCTGATTTAAGCCAGGTGATCTAAAGTTTAATTAGTGTATGTAAAATGCTTTAACAAGCTGAAAGTAATTTCATGGACTTTCAGAATTTTCATTTGGCCGTAATTAGAATCATAGAATCATAGAATGGTTTAGGTTGGAAGTGACCTCAAAGATCATCCAGTTCCAACACCCTGCCATAGGCAGGGACAACTCCCACTAGAACTAGTCAACAATAAAGAGCTATGTTTTGGAGAAAAGCTACTCTTTTTAATGCAAATTTTCTCCCTAAGAATTTTCTGTTTCTCTTTCTGACTGATGGTGTTAAAGATATGGAAAAGAATACCACTGAGTCCATGTGGTAGGTCAATCTTGGATAGATGCCAGGTACCCACCAAATCTGCTGTAACACTCCCTTTTCCCAGCTGAACAGTGTGGGGAGAAAAATATGATGAAAAGTTTTTGGGCTCTGATAAGGACAAAGAGGGATCATTCACTGTCACAGGCACAACAGACTTAATTTGGGGAAATTTGGGCTCATTCTCCTGGCCCTTTTCTGGACACGCTCCAGCATGTCCACATCCCTCTTGTGGCTGCAAAACTGGACTCCTCTGCTCAGTGACGCCGTTCCTATAGGGGTTCTCCCTGAACTTCTCTAAAATTATTCCACCCCATAGGCCACAGTTGTTCACAAACTGCTGCAGTGTAGGTCCCTTCCACAGTGTGTAGTTCTTCAGAAAAAGACTGATCTAGCATGGGTACAAGTCCTCCCAGCAAATTCACTGCAACATAGGCTACTCTCTCCATGGGTCCACAGGTCCTTTCAGGAACCTGCTTCAGTGCAAGCTTTGTATGGGATCTCAGCCTCTTTCAGACATCCACCTGCTCCTACAAGAGATCTTTTCACAGATCGTAGGTGGATATCTGCTCCACCATTAATATCCATGGGCTACAAGGTGACAGCCTGCTTTACCATGGTCTTCACCATGGTCTGCAGGGAAATATTTTCTATGGCACCTGGAACATCTCCTTCCCCTCCTTCTCCCCCTGGTGTCTGCAGAATTGTTTCTCTCACATATTCCCACTCATCTCCTCCTGCTGTGCATTAGATGTTCTTTTTTTTCCCCTTCTTAAGTAAGTCACTGAGGGCGTCAGCCTTAGCTAGTGGCAGGTCCTTCTTGGAGCTGGCATTGGTTCCCTCAGACACAGGAGAGGATTCCAGCATCTTCTCACAGAAACAACTACTGCAGATCTGCTGCTACTAAAACCTCACTATGCAAACTCAATACAGCCTGACTTTGTAAAATCTTTCCCATGTATAAATTTGAACAAGTGGAGAATTTCCAAAGTTTCCAAATGTTGAGAAATATCCAACATTTTCTGAAGTACCAGGGCTGAGGATCAAAACTGCTATTTTATTGGAAAACTCAAGGACTCAGAAAATGTAAGTCAGCAGTATAGGTTAAAGGTTAACTGCTGGTCCCTAAGGTGGAAACTCGATCCTGGTGAGAAAATCCCACCCAGAGAGAGGCATTGGCTCCTGTTGTTCCCTTCCCTTTCCTGCTTATCATCTATTTGAGGGGCAGGAACAGCCAGAATGTTTTCACTCTTGCTCTCACTTTTGCTGTGGGCTGGGGAGCTTCTTGCTGGTCAGGAGCTGCTTTGCCACAAGCCCAGGCCTGCTTCGTTGCCAATTTGGGTTTTGTATATGTTTCACTACCTGTTCCCTTCTCCCATATCTCTGTACATCTCCTTTGCTTCATACCTTTTAGTTTTTGTTACAATCACTTTTCGGCTTGCAGTTCAGTGTGAAGTTGTTTCCTATTCCTCTCACCTTCCCCTGCTTATATTTTCCCTGTGGAGAAGAGAGTGGGGAAGGGTGCAGAAACCTCCATTCTGTCCAGTGGGCTTTAGCCCTGGAAGCTCAAACTAGGACAGTAAGACCTAAAGATGTTGTGAGGTTTTACTTGTTTAATGATAGATTTGACTTTCTTTTATTTGTCTCCTGCTGAGCCTTTTACCTTGAACTTAGGTCACTTTCAAACTTTGGTACACTCCTGAGGTCTGGAAAACCAGGGATTTATTGAACAAGGGAAAAAAAAAATCTCAAGTGTGCACATGACAGCAAAGGGCAAGCCCTCAAACAGCTTGAGATTGCTGTGAAAGTCTTGATTGGGTTTCTAAGCTCTACCATTGCCTTAGACCTCTAGCAAGGGCTGCCCCCCTTCGTGGTTCTGTTCCTCCTGGGAGGCTGCAGAGTATTAACCCTTCCCCAGGGCCAAGTGGCAAGTGTGTCAGGGAAGATAGCAGCTTGACTTTTTTTTCTTTTTTTTTAGTACATTTTCATATAAATTTCTTAAACCCCAAAAGAAATAAAGGACCCCAACTAGATGCAAAACTAATTCTTTCTACCTTTCAAATAATTTCTGAGCTTACTCTAGCTTCCTATTTTTGCAGTTCGTTCTTTCCTCTCCTCAGCAAGGATGGTGATCTATGCTTTTTCCTTCCAGCCTAGTGAGGGTTGTGGAGAATCAGGGCAAACAGAAAGCTCTTGCCTCAGTAGCAAGAGCATCTTTGAGAAAATCTGGAAGTGGTGTACTTCTCAGATTGAGCCAGGTGCTTCTAAGAGACTTTCTAGGACACAAGTGTATCCTAAGGCCTTAGCCATCAGGGGTGCTCAACTGTCAGGCATCACATAGTGCCCTCCCAGCTACTTCCTATATCCTCTGCAGGAATTGCTGCTGGACATGAATCAACTTCTGCCAAATTTCACACTAAGAGCCTGATGTGCCTGCACTGGGCAAGTGTTGCCTAGAGGCTGAAGCAGCCTGTCTGGGAAAGGCTTCTTTTCTTCAGTCCTTGGAAGAATGTTTTTTCTCTGACATAGAGTTACCTCTTCTCCAGGCTCAGTGCTGAGCCGTTCACAAAGGTGATTCCATCATTGTAACAGCTACGTTCCAGCCTGCACCAAGTTATCCACAGTTACCAGGGTGAGAAACATTGCCTTTCCAACAACACTGCCTTGGCCTCAACAATGTACTGCACACCTTGGTGTTGTCCGTATGCCCTTCTGCTGGGAGAAATCATTGCAAAGGAGTGGGGGATGGGTTTTGCCAGTACACAAACATTTTGTTTCAGTATGACCAGTGAAAATGGGCAGTGATGCACTTCACATTCTGTGTTCCACCATCAGACAAGGGAGGGTTATAGAACCATTGCCTCCTTGTCAGGTGCTTGGAGGCACTCAGGAGAAACAGGAAGATCAGTGTAACTTGTTTTTTAATACGTGTTAACACTGAAAAGGAAACCCAAGCATCCTCCTTGAAAGCCTCCTTTGCAAACCCATGTGTCTTTCTAATTTAAACAGGGCAGGGTCTGAAACCATAGGAGTCCACAGCTGCTATTTCTATTGTGCATATCTGAGTCAAGGTGAAGAGAGAAGTCAGCAAAGTATCCCACAGGGTGAATCTTCCATGTGCCAAGAAAGCTGACTCCACATTAAAGGTGAGAGCCAGAGCTTGCAAAAGCAGTGATGGTCTGGGAAGACAAAGGCTTTGATTCTCCCCAGCAGCCTCCAAGTGTTTTTCCCATTAACATCAGCACTAGCCATGGCCTTAAATACCCCATGCACCAAAGGGCAAGTGAGAGAGAGCAGGAGGGAGGGAGGTGATGAAGTTGTCAGGCTGTAGGTGAGGCTATGGTCACTGAGGAATAAAGGGACTGAATTGTTTAGAGATACATCCTAGAATGTCTTTTAAGCACAGGTCTGAGACACCCAGAAAAGGTGGGTTTGTTGATCTTACAGAGAATTCCATCTTGATTCAGTCTTCAGTTCACAGTGCCAGATAATCAAGTTCTGCATCTGTTCTATCCTTCATCTTCATTAGAACCAATGGAAGTAAAGCTCTACGTGGTGTAAATTTCTGAGGTGGCAGAGCCATTTACATTAGCTTCAAATATATGACAAATTTCACCACTCACAGACTACCCTTAACCCTGCAGCTGATGTCCAGTTCACAAGACATATGCCCTGCATGCCACCATGGGTCAAAAATTTTTTCAGGCCCCCTTCAGCAGACAAAATTATTCTCAAAAAGCGCAGCATCCAGTTACTTCTTGTCATGAGAAGACATGGGATTTTGCATTGCTTTTTCATTGGACCATTTTTCATTCTTTGGTGTTGAAAGAGCAGCACTTAAATTAACTCCAAAGCAGCACACATGACCATGTGGTTCTCCTACAAACAAGGTTGCAAGCCACGCAAAATCAAAAGGATCCTTGTTACCAAAGACAAAATCCAACCTCTTTTAAGGTCAGTGTAGCATTTCTGCAGGAAATTTAGCCGCTGGTGAGGAATCAGTAAGTTGGTTATCCCCCTTTTCCTCTGTTTTTAACTCTCCCTCCTGCCTCTGCACTGAAGTGTATTAAGAAAATGAGATGTCTGAAAGACATATCGATCACTGCTGCTCCTGCAGTATCCTGTCTGCCTTCAGGCTCTGACGTCAAGTAGTGATCAGCCTCCCTACTCCGGCCCTATACCCTGGAGTAGCACATCTTCCTGGCACCCTGTGTCTCTGAGAGGTCCAAACTTCAACACCTCACTGCCTTCACAATGAGACCTGTTATGGAGATTCCTGTCTTGCATGAGTCCCGTCTCATGTCCTTGTCATCTCCCATTGTGTTGCCAAACTAAAGGGAATACCAGGAGTTTAGATGATGTCCTCCACTGTGACATGGACTCAGTATTTCCCTATTTGTCTGATAATGGCAAGTGTGTGCTGATCTTGGAAAGGTAGCCTTGACTGACTAATGAAAATTGGAAGTGACCTAGCTGTACAACTTACTGTTTGGAAACAATGTGACAAACTTCATCTTTCTTCACAGCTAGCACCTAAGGTTAGAAGAGGGCCACTACCTGTCATAGTGGGGAGAAGAGAGACAGGTCTATGGATGTTTCTGCCTATGTGTGGAGGGGGAGTGGGAAATGAGTGGGTGTGCTCTTATTCTTTCTTTCCTACTTCATTATATTGATTTTCAGTGGCTTGTATGCTTGGAATGCAATAAGGGAGCAATTCCCCTCCATGCTAGCTAGTAAACATTGCCTGTAACTTTCTTTCTGGGTCAGAAAAGTCAGCACTTAAAATTAAAAGTGGTTTCAGAGCAGGAAAGCCATATTTTAGGAAATTACAGCTGGAGGTTCCATGCTACTGTACTTAATTTTAGAATCCAGTGTGTCATGTCATGTCATATATGCCTTTAAAAAAGGCATTTAACTGATATATATTCTCATCTGCTCTTTACTTCCAATATTTCAAGCAGAAAGTATTTTTTAAAAACCAGGTCCCTGGCTCTCTGAATTTACAGCAGAGGCCACAGACTATAAAGTAGAAGGAGTTGAAATTAAGCCCAGGGGAGACAGAAGTGCACTAGAGAGAAAGGCTTGTATGCCAGGTGCTTAAACACATGCATAGTTTAAATCCTGTGCTGTCTTCTGGAAGTCAGTGGAGCTGCTCCTGTACTTGAGACTAGCACATCTGGCTTAAGGGCTGGGACCTTAATCTCTAAATTAATGTGTATAATGCTGGAGTACAGACTGTGATGCCCATAAGCTACTCCAGGTCCAAGGTAGCTCTGCACAGAGGAAGGGAACTGTCATAGCAGACTGTATGATCTGTTGTGCAATCTGTTCCTTTTCTTTGTACAGAGCTACCATGCTCAGGTCTTGGAAAGTCAAAAGAGTTCCGTGTGATAGGAAAACGTCTGTCCCAGACAATCAGTACAGAGAGTAAGTGCCCTTGATGACATGTGGCTTCCAGATGTGGATTCAAGCTGGGATCCAGGTGCTCGGGATGAGCTTTTTGCTAATGAAGTTTCACTCAGTAAAGGCTCATTACTCGAGTGCTGGGGATTTTATCTTGGAAGTTTCCTTCTTGTTGAGTAGGAACTCAATGCAGGTGTTTCACACGTAGATAGACATCAGCATTGAAAATATGGTGCATTATGTTTTAGATAGACAGGTGCTCCTGGCACTTTAAAAGTTTAGTTTTGTGGGTTTTTGTTGTTGGGTTTTTTGNTTTTTTAAACACGCAGTGTAGAAAGTAAGAGCTGTGGTGTTGGGTGGTAGAGTACAGGATTCCACGTGCTTTGTTAAAGCAAGCTGGTGCCAGCACCCCCAAACTCCCATCTCCACCCTGCTGCAAAAGCATCCCTGCAGATACCCTCTCCGATATGCTGTGTATCCACGTGCCCTGAAGCAGGGCTGTCGTAGCTTTATCAGCTCTCAGGGACATCTGCATCTGGACAGTTTACTTCGGCAGGGGGCAAAGTACATTTACCTGACCCTGAAGTATGACACATGGCCTCTCTGTTCCCCTCTTGACATTTACAAACGGTGACAAGCCCTGTCACCTGCCACCGAATGAGACCACTCTAAAAGCTGAGGAAGCCAGACATGCTATTAACAACTCCAGCTTCCCAAAAGGAAGCCCCAGAGACTCACAACGATGAACTGACTTAACTCAGACCAAATGCACTCATGTTAGAAAACCTCTGCATCTGGGTGCCTGAGTGAAACAGTCTGATGAAAGGAAAGATGAAAGGAAAGATGAAAGGCAAGTAGACAGACAAAGGAAAAGACGAATGGTACCGATGTCTCATCCTAGACCTCTGTCTCTTCCCTTCTCTTTCTCTCGGAGGGGAAATTCCTGGCTGAGAGACTTTCAGCTCTTAGAGTAACATGAGTGTGTCAGTTTTCCTGCTTTCTCTTGGTTTGTCTCCTCTAACCACTAGGAGCACAAGCAGATCATCTGAGTACCTGCCTGAGGTCCCAGCATGCTCTCAGCACCCAAATTATATTTTCTACTGATAAATCTCAAAGTGGAACTTAAGGGCAAGAAAAGGCTGAGTGTTGACTTCTGAAGGTAAAACAAATCTGTAGACTCAAAATCTTTGCCACCAGCAAAAGACCTTCTAACTCTCTTAGATTTCATGATCTCCAAACAATTCTCCTACAGTAGATACTTCCAAGACATAACATTTTTAAGGCTACTGCTGTACTCAACTCTTCATCTAAGCAGTCATGCAACAAGCAACGCTTTCAAACAATGGTCTATTGATTACTTGCTTCATTAATAATGATGCAATTACCTGGAGTGGTTTATTACCCTTGTTTTGTATCACTTTGTGCCTTATGATTTGGTCATTAATGGGTATATTTGCATTTCAATTCATTGTCACTGACTTTCCTGGGTGGAATTCCCAATGCAGTTCAAAAATGTTCATGAGTAAATATTTACTGGCAGGAGATGTGACCATGTCACAGGGCAGTATGGATGTTTTCACTCTGCTGATAGAGCAGTAAATCAACTAAAATCCTGACTGATGTAAAATTGGGGCAAATTTGCTTTTGCTTCTGTACCACATTACTGAAGTTAGGCTGTATAAACCTAACACACAGTGACTACCTTTCTGGTATCTGCAATGAGAACTGCTATGCACACAGCTAAGGCAGAAACATGGGCTAAACCTAGCCAGGGTGTATCCTGCAGCTTTATTCCCACAGGTGGCACAGAGGCCTTGTGCCAGTGGCAACTCAAGTCCTTTTGGAAGCATTTGAATAGAATTCCTTTTAACAAAATATAAAATAAACTGAAAATCCACCTTACACAGATACGCTCATTCTGATTAAGGTGTAGTGTATGTTTTTCATGGAATAGGTTTTCTTAAGTTGTTCCCTATCCAGGTGCATTTTTTTTCAAACAATCTGCTGTGATCCAAAGTAGACTACCTTTAAATATTATTACTTAATTTTATTTTCCTTATTCTGAAGCATTACTGATATTATTTATTAAGAATTAATTATTTCTGAATAATTCCGTGCATTTAGTTACATATCCTGAAGTCTCCAGTGGCATGCAATGGCCATTCAGTGGAAGTTCCCAGACTCCCTCTTTAAGGAGTTTACCAGCTGTGTGAGTTGTATCTGTTTGAGAAAGGTAATAATTTCCATTTTAAAATAACTTTTAAAATCTTCTTCTACTTTAAGGTATTGCCAGTTTAAAAACCTTCTGCAGAGAAGGTACACTTCCTTGCAACAAGGTGATATTCAGAAGTTACTTCAGAAATCATGACAATGCAGAGAAAATATGGTAGTAAGAATTAAAGACCATGAAAATACATAAGGAGAGAAAACCTCATTCCTGTCTCCCACATACCCAACTGGACTTTAATCTAAACCCCAGAAAAGTCAGTGTAAGTTCTTCTGTGGGTTCTGAGTGCAGACTGGGAGAAATGTGTTGTGTCAGTCTCAAGCATGCTGCCACATCTCCATGTGTGCAAGTCTGCAGATATGGGCAGGAAAAAAAATGCACATGACTGTGTGCTTGAATATAGATTTACAGAGACAGCATGAATAAATATAGATAATTTATACAGCGGCACAAATATAAACAACCACTGTCACCCCTCTTCCTTCACAGACTCATATACACAAAATGCACCTTGAGTATGAATAATGCAATGACAAAGTGAGCTGCATTTGTATGGACATCGTTGGTATCAGCAGTTAGGAATAATAGTTGTCTAATTGTAGTCTTTCATTGTGTGGTATGTCAAAGCGTGGATGAGTAATTGCAATCATCAAAACCCTTTCAGAGTGTGAGCAAAGCCCCGACCCCTATCACCTGCCATCAAGCCTATCTGATCTACCGCAGGCATGCACTTACTGGGCAGATGAATTAGCTAGATGGGCTGTTCTCTTTTTTACTATTATTATTATTTTCTCTTTTATGTCGTATTTTTCTTCCCTCAAGGTTGTGCCTGGGTAGTGAAGGGTTGTTAGAATCTGTTTTTATTGTTGGTTTGGGATTTTTTGCATTTGTGTGGGTGTGCGTGTGTGGGTGTTTCAGATAGCTTTTTGAGTGAGAGAATTTAAACGACAGACATCAACAATTATACAAAATAATATGGTAACCAGCAACTGAAAAAAAATATTCTCATGGGCTGCTGACTGTTACAATTTCGAAGTCTTTCTATTAAAGTCCTTGTAATAGACACAGGGAGAAAGTAGAGAGCAGGGGAAATAGAAAGAAGGAGAGGGAAACCTATTGTTTTTTTAAATATTGCTCATAAGATGTAAGAGAAGACATTTTGAGAATGCAAGTGAGACTGATTTCAATAACATGATACCATTTCTGGTATTATTTTATTAATACAAACATCCTGGCTCTGGATATGCCTCCTGGATCACATATACCTACTGTATTTGCATTGGGTTTAAGCAAAAATCAGAGAGCTCTAAAAACAATTGAACCTATTTGTTATATTCATTCTAAATTGCCAGCTACACAGTACCTGAGTGGAGCAGCAGATATGATTATCAAATACTATTAAGGCCTGTTTTTGTCAATGTGGAGTACTATGTAAGTGTGTATTGTAAATATATGTCTAGAAGACAGCAACAGCACAATCACGTGTGCTACATACTCTGTCTTGCTGCTGGAGAGGACTTCCAGCGATTTTTCTCTTGTTCAGTTTCTCACTGTAAGGCAAACATCTCAGCACTGTAACAACAACCACATCTTGTTCAAGGAGCACATAGCCTCACAAGTAGATACCTGCTTTACATCTTTATGGGGTCTCAGTTCTGACTGTTCTTACATTTGACTTTATGTGTTAGATTGTATCTGTTTATTAGTAGTACATAGTACCTTCAGACCCTTAGCAGGATATGTTGTTTTTGCTGCAAGGATCTTCTGTTTCCTAAGGACATAGGTGATTTTCATAGCTGGCAAATGTGAAGCTGGATGGGACATGTGTATGCACCCAAACTTCTGCAACAAGATAATTTAGAGGTTTGTAGTTAGACTCTCCCAAGAAGCAGTAGAAATTCTGGTTTGTGTGTAAAATCCACATGAAGGGAAATTTCATAGAATCGTAGTTCCATTTAGGTTGGGAAAGAACTTTAAGACTGCCAAGCCCAGCAGCATTTATACATCTTATACAATGTTTAAGGAAGAAAGTTCTCATTGTGAATTTCCTTATATTGTGAATGAAGGGCCCAAGGGAAAGAGATGTAACTTGCTATTTAGACTTCTTAAAATAAGGATAGGCAAAATTATTTTGAATATTCAGTGGGGAAATGTCCCCTATTACCAGAGGCACACATAACCTAAGAATTCTTTTTTTATTTCTGATAACTGTAAGCCATCTTCACAGTGGTGTCTGACACTACCATCCTCATTCTCATCAGTCCTAACTTACTTATGTCTCTGGATAAAGCAAATTCAGATGTATCAAAATACATGTATTTTATAAGACCTCAAAACAATCAGAAATTGTGAGGATATTAAAGACAAAATGCTGCAAAATACATTGGTGGAAATGTTTTGGACTGTGGGTTTTTTTCACAGGAAAAAGTGCTGTCAATGCAGCACTGGCAGTCAGACAGCAGAACACAGTTCTGGAAATAAGAATGGAACTGGTGTTATTTTTGCTGAATTGTTTGGGGCAAGTCATTTGAGGGGGAGTGCATTCATCTCCAGTGACTTCCTGCTTTTGAAGGTTAGCTATTCATGTAAGATGCCTTAACAATCAATAAAGAAGCAAGAGGGCACTGTGCATAGGGCCATTATTTGCTCCTAGGATAGGTGAGGATCAATCAGTCCATGGAGGTTCACCTGTATGTCTCCACATTTCCTATAGAATCTGGCCAGCAAGTTCTGAGTAAATTCCTAGATGACAAAAGTTGGAGGAGAAGAATACCTGCCCTAACACCTATTTCCACACTGTTAAAGAAATAGTGAAAATCCCTTTAAAAGCAATGTTTAAGACCTGTAACTAGTTGTTTCTCATCTGTGTTTAGAATTATGATTCCTGCCAAAAGTGTGTTTTTCTGATCTGATGAAGTTTCATAACTATCTTAGAGTAAGAATACGTTTTTTCTTTGAAGTCCATCTTAAGAGTTAAGTAGACTCTACCTTCATCTTAACAGAGTTGTAAATGCTTTAGTTCTTAATCAGAAAGTGTTGCTGCTGAATTCCTATTCTATTACCCCCTGTTTTCTGCTAGCAAAATTTGATCTGAATGTATTGAAAAGTCCTACTAGAAAGCTTCTTTCTTAAATTCTTATTATCCACATGAGAATCAGTCCAGAGGGAGAAAATTTCTCAGGCAAAAGTGTTAATTTTTCATGATTCAGTCTCTGGGGACAAAAACAGTGGATTGGGTAAAGCTTTTAATGGGCACATTTTGGAGTTCCAAGTTGGATGTTTTGCAGTAGTAAGCGTTCCAACATGCAAGCCATAGTCCAATGGCATAGGAGACACCTGTGCTACTGAGTGATCCTAATATCTGTGCTCTTATGTGTTCAAGGGGGGAAATGATGATGTCAGCCCAGGTATTTTTTAAAGGTCATGGTTTGGAACAAAAATTAGGTATGAAAACTTGACATTTTCTGCTAAACAGAATTCTTGTTTTCTGCCTCACCATAATTAAGATAGTGCAAGAAATAAATGCTTGTCATGGGGAAGGTGTGCACCTTCCTGGTGTCCTAGTTCCTTTACAGAGACCAATGAAATGCACGTACAGCTCAAAACTTCCTCCACAAGAATAGTGAAAGAGAAGATAGAGAAAACTCCAGAAAACAGACTAGAAGAAACAATGAGACAACCTTTGTAGCAGGATGAGAAATGTTTTCAGCATGCTTGTTACCTCAACATTGTCAGGTTTGTACATGAGCATTGCAGGAAGTGGGACAGGTTGTGGAGAAATTTCAGGGAATATCCTGTAGTGGGGTTGCATCTTGCTTTGAAGATCTCTTACTATGCATGGATGGTCAGAATTGGAGAAAGCAATGAGGCACTTGCCTGAAAAGTTCAGCTACTGAGTGATAGAGAATGTTATCACAGGATAACCAAAGATGGGAGGTTACATTAGCAAGCAAGAGACGTTAGGCAAAGGGCACACAGGCGGCGAAGAGCATTTCAGAGGTACCAATATCGACATTAAACCATAACCGCATCTTGTCAGTGTTAGAAAGCTACCAGAAGCAGTATCTCCAGGTGGGGAAAGCCTCTTCTTGGCAAGCTTGTCGACCACACCACAGCATTGGACAGAGCCTGTCCTATCAAAACCTGAATCCCTTTGAGTTCCTTGGAACAGCAGCAGCTGGAGGGGAAATAACAGTAAAATTCTATGGCCATAATAAAACGCATTAGCCATCTGAACACTCATTTCAATCAAATAATGCAGCCTATTCATATTTAAACAGGAAATATTGTTTAATGTTTATGGTAATGATCAAATCAAATTTTAAAAATTAAACATGAAATTAAACATTAAAGTGAGGTTCCAACATTTGGCACTTGGGACATCTTTTCCAATCTGCAGCTGATGACTGAAATCAGGAAGTCTACCCTCTTGTCATTGCTTAGTACAACTTCTTGAGCACGATGCTTGAAGCTTTGGTGTCACAGAATGACAACGGCTGGTGCAGGGTAGTTCATCTGGAGCTCAATGTTCCAGTCTCCCCCACTATTCACTCAGCTTTCCATGACAGTGAGTTAATGGCCGTTGAGGGGGAAACAGAAAACCAAAGAAAGAGCACTTTATCTGGAAGGATCAAAATATGAGTTGTTTTTCATCCAAGTCAAAGGCAGCCATGTATTCCATCTGAAATATTTTAGACTCTAACTCTTTTTCCCAAAAAGAACAGGGCAAAGAAAAGTTTCCTCAAAGCACCCTTAGAACAGGAGTTGGAAATGACAGTGTGAAATAGCAAGTCCTCAGATGTACATAATGGTCATAGGAGATAAAAATGAAAAATAGCACCCAGTTTCTCTTTAGCTACAGTCCCTTTGGAATAGAATTCAACAACTCACACATCAGAAACATGCAGCCGTTTCTGTAGTGGGACTTTAAATGAGTAGAGATATGAGCACAGCTGATTAATCAAAGGTTCTGACTGAGATAGCCAAGTTTGTGTTTAATGAAAGCTATGGAGTGATTGTGAGCAGCTAGGGCATTGCTTTAAAACCCTGCCTTGTGCTACAGTAAAGTCAGAGCAAGTAAACACTTTCCCCCACAATGAATCTGGAGTGATTTCACTGATAGCAAGCCTGGTAATTCTTTCCCAGATCTCTCCACCTGCAGCCGGTGGAAAAGTCTGAAACAGAACAGATTTTAAATAAATCCATTGTCTCCACTATCCCTATGCCATTGACCTTCTCTGCATTGTGAACCTATGCTTTGGGTTTTGGAGCTGCTCTGTGAGGTCAATCTTTTGCTCTAGAGGTTGCATTTTTCAAGGGGTATATCCTCAGTATAAATTAATATCAAAATAGTATAAATTAATACTAAATTAGAAATTATTTGGACTAGCAGCAAATTGCCTCTTGTTCCTTAGAGTGAATAGAGCTCATCATAAAATGCAGAAACAATCTGTCAATCCTCATTCTTATGTCAACTGCTTGCCCAGATTTATTATTGAAGGAGCACAGAAACTTCCATGGTATGAAAAAATAAATAAAAAGACTGAATAAATTATCTGGAAAAATACAGCAAAATGGCAAGATTTATCTTGACCTGTGCCTACTGCTCTCATCTCTCTACTATGCACTTTAAATTGAATTGGTATCCTATAAGAGACTGTCAAGGATTTCATTTGTTCTGCTTGACATACAGATGTACAATTGGCAAAACTGTATCTTATCTTAGTAATTGTCTACAGTGCTAAGTCTGTACCTAGTTATTGACTTAAAAGTAAGGTTTCATCTATGCAGTTCCCTAATCCAACATCAGTCCAAATGCCTTCAGCTCTATCTGTTCATCTTTTGGCTCACCTTGATGAGTTAAACTACCTTCCTCTTTACAGATGCTGTGTTTCAGCTTTTTGTACTTAGTCGAGACTGGGTTTGGGGGTAGAGTACTGATGAGGCCAGTTCCTTCTTTCTGGTAGCATTCTTATATTCAGTGTGTCTAAAAAAACTCAGTGTTTACTGGTGCTCAAAAACATGGTGAATATTTTGAGAGCTTTTAAGGCAAGAAGGGATTTTCTAGGCTTTGGAGATGGGTGGTAAGTACCTCTAATAAGATTTTTGTTTACTAAAAGAGTGTAGAGTTTAGTGATCGCATAGAGAAAATTCTGATTGTCTGATAGTCTTTGAACACATTCTGGTACAAATCCAGATTAAGATTCTGACACTAATGGTTCAACAAAGTGCTTTTCCAAACATGCAGCAACCTTTCCTGTTCACACACAGTGCAAGTAGACCTGCTTACAAAATGTGATATTTTTTTTCCTGCACATCCAAAAGATTCATACAAAACTAGTTTTTCGTTTTCCACTTCCATTTGAAAAACACTTTGACTTTTTAATTTTCGTTCTTTACAACCAAGTAAACCTCCAAATTTTTTTCTGGTAAACTGATACTTACGTGGCATACCGTGTGCTAGTCTAAATGCCTGGTGTTTTCTCTGCAAATATTGTCGATGGAAACTTCCTGAACAACTGTTGGGTGTTGGGAGGAGAAGGTCAGATATAAAACTCTTTGTTTTCTTCCACTTCCCTTCTCCTCCACATTCAATAAATACTAGTGCCCTCCCAGGGACCAGCCTTGTCTTGCACCTGACTTAGCCCAATAGTTGTATGGCTCATTCCCATTCTCTGCTCACGGAAACATGATAAAGGGCAGCTACAAATTTGCCGTAGTGAAATATTCTTCTGAGGACAGTTCTCCACAGAGTGCTGCAGTAATCCTCCATTCTCAACAACATGGGTTCATTCTCCCCAGGGAACATAGGAATATAATGAAGTAACCTAATTAGAATTATAGTTGGCAGAGCAACAATCATTCTCACACACACCACATCTCCTAGAGTAGTCAGTCATAAAAAGGAGGGAAAATTACAAGAGCAATACTTTCCTAGCTTCCTGCAATTGCAGCTTGGGGACTTCCTGAGCCAGAAGTACTTTCTTTGTATCAATAGTTTCCAATGTTTTTTTTAATTCCACAAGTCATACTGGTTTTTTTTGTTTGTTTGTTTGTTTTTAGTTTGTGGGGATGGTTTAGATGATGGTTTTTACATCACTGGAATTTCTCATTGTTTACACAATGCCATTTGTCCCTGCAGAAGGAAGAAGTTGGTTAAAGAAGCTCAAGACTGGCAACTTGTGCAGTCATATTTCAGGCTCTTTTCAGTTTCCAAAATGCTGCCAGCTAAAGTCTAGATGTATAACATGGCAGTTTCAGAGAGAAGAGCCATTGTCCTGGGTGGGTGTATATAGAGGTGAATTTGCTTTATTCTCCAGAGTTAAAGCCACCTCCAGTCACGAGTGAGAACCACAAGGCAAAGTGCATGAAGTTTTCAGAAATTCCTGTGGTACCTTTGCCAGTCTGCAAGCAATCTAGATGCAGCATTTTCCAACAGCTGAGAGCAATGCTGGTTTTATGGATCACAGGCTGTACCCATGCTTCCTCAGAACCATGTCAGCTCCGAGAAAGAAAATTACTCTGCTTTTAAAGACTGGTAGTTTGTCATGTTTTTTTGGGAGACAAGATAGGTTTGGGGGCTTGGCTTTTTTTGTTTGGTTTGGGTTTGGTTTGGTTTGGTTTTGGTTGGTTTTGTTTGTTCGTTTGGGGTTTTGAGGTTTCTTTCTTTGGTTGTTTGGTTTTGTTGGTGTTATTTCTTGTGGTTTTTTCTCTTCGCTTGTTCAGATTTCAAGCTGTTTTACTTGATTGGTATTTACACTAAAATGAAATGATGCAAAGGCAGTTGGAAGGTTCAGCACGAGCAGATACACTTGTAAACAAAGATGGAAATTAGAATAGGATGCAGGTCTGGGGTTGCCTGCTACTTCAAGAGCTGTATTTGTCAGATTTCCTCTTGTTCCTCTTCTCTGAGGCATCCTTACTTTAGGGCTTCCTGGGAAACACAATATTCCTTTTGTTGTTTGAAAATTTTTCTCCACTTTCTTTTTTATATTTCTTTTTTATTCTTTGATTTCTATGTGGACTCCCAAAGTGCCCATAACAATGTGGCAATCAACAGGGATATGCAGAGTAGCAGAAATTTTTTTTTGCAAGTAAATCTATGCAAATATGGCAACCTACCTCAAGGCATCTTTCAAACCTGGGGAAGAAATAGCAGGGAAGGCATCACATGATATTTCATACAAAACTTCGCCGATATCTGTCACTTGACTTTGGAGGCTTCTCTTGGTTTTTTTGCTCTTTCTTCTCTCTTACCCTCTCTTGAAATACCATTCCAGAAAAAATGGTAAAAATTATGTTTGCTCTGTCCAAGGAGCCTATGTGAGGCCCAGCAGTTGAGGTGCATCCCCAGAGGGATGGTACACGTGTAAGAGAGCTCAGGGACATGCCCTGTTTTTGGATGTATGCACACATCTGCTGCTTGCCTCAGCTGGGAAATCCCTGCAGGCACAGCTGAGAGGTGGATTTGAAACTAAATTTATATTAAAGTGAAATAGGAATTGTGTCATCTTTGGAAGACCAGAAAGCCCAGAACCGCACATGTTCAAGAAAGCTTATGATGCAGAGCTCAAGGCAGAATTTGGCTTTGACTGACTCCCATCACCTTCTGTCCTCGGGGCTTACCACTCCCATGACTGACTTCTTCAGCCACAAATTTGCAAGGAAGAAGGACATTTCTTAACTTTCACAGTAAAAATGACTGTCAACCTCATTTTTACTTAAATGTCCATGAGGAAATGAAGGCAGACAGATTTTGCCCCAGTTACTCCACAATGAAGGGCCAAGTGTTTCCATGGGGGTAAGGGTGAGTGGGTTGTTCATCATATGACCCTGCAGAAGTAGCCTTGTGACACATAGCTGTTTCTGAGCTGCAGCAGAGATGCTTCCCTGGAGTGAAGAGAGAAATAACTGGCCTTTGACATGAGCCTAAAA
>VWZI01012350.1:204836-230458 GCA_013396835.1 Psilopogon haemacephalus | reverse complement strand
TTTTTTTTTTTCCCTTGGCCATCAGAAAGGAAAATATTAAAACAGGCGGTCGAGCTACCATGCACTTTAAAAAAATGGATGACCTCTGATGCTATTTGATATGAATATACTGGAAATATTCTGAAAAATTGTTCAGTTTTCAGAATTTCCAGATAGACATGCAGAAACAGCACAGATCTTCAGGGACATAGCTGGGATTTTACCCGTGAAAATACCTTTCCAACTCCTAGGGCAGTAGAATATAGTAGTGTAATATATAAATATACACAGTATAACACAGAGAATTAATCAGTTTGGAAAAGGCCTTCCAGATTATCAAGTACAACCTAGCACCCAACACCATCTAATCAACCTAACCATAGTACCAAGTGCCGTATCCAATCTCTTTTTAAACGCCTCCAGGGATGGTGACTCCACCACCTCCTTGGGCAGCCCATTCCGATGTCAATCACTCTTTCTGGGAAGAAGTTCTTCCTAACATCCAGCCTAAACCTGCGCTAAACAGCTTGAGACTGTCCCCTCATTCTGTCACTAGCTGCCTGGGAGAAGATACCAACCCCACCTGGCTACAACCTCCTTTCAGGTAGTTGTAGACAGTGATAAAGTCTGCCCTGAGCCTTCTCTTCTCTAGGCTTAACAACTTTGGCTCCCTCAAAACCTTCTCATAGGACTTGTGTAATAGTTGATAATTGCCAAAAATAAAAATCAAGGTGTACTGTTGGAACACAGATTGCTGTAAACAAAGGTAGCCCATGGAGATGAGTTCCACATGAGGAACAAAGTAGAACAGAAAAGATCAAATGGGATGGAGAGAGACGAAGGAATTTAGTCCAGACTAAAACAGTAGGGCAGATCCTCTTTAAATGTTTTTGAAATGTATCATCCAACCTATGATGTACCTTTATTATTATAAGAAGAGACCACTGAGTGTCTGGAAGAAGCCCCTTAGCTCTAAGAGCCCATATACCTCCACCACTCTATCTTACTAGCTCCTATTTTGCCATGTATACCTTTTTGTTCACTGCTATTTACATGTTGGCAAGTTGACTTTTTCTTAAGATAAGAGTAGGTTGAAAATTCTGAATGTGGGCACCTGAGAGACCCTCTCCTTCATGGCAAGCTCAGCTTTCTCAGTTTCAGCTCAGGCTGACATTATATCAAACTGTGTTTCTCCCTGATGGGGACAACCACAGATTGTTTACAAGATACAACAGGAATGTCACACTAAATGAAGACAAAAGATGTGCAGGAAGTCTGATTGCTGTCTGAGCCTTCCTAAGAACTGCTTATTAAGGAAATAATTCTTTAAAGAAGAGAACAATTACCAGAATTGGCCACATTTGATTCTGGAGATTCTAGTAACCAAAAGTGTCCTTGATAACATTTCTCAGGTAGTAATGATGGAGATGCTAATGAGAATATTAACAACAAATAGCACTGTGCCCATTTACCCTATCCCTTATTCAAAAGATGGAAAATGCTTTGCCAACAAGAAAGTGTGAAGTCCCAGAGCAGCTCTTTTCTCCATGTCCACATGGAGAATCTGTTGTTACTGTAAGCAAAGGGACTTTTCTCATTTGGGTCAGCAAAGAGAAGAGGCAGTGGGACCGCTGGATTCCAGTCACTACAGTGCTGCAGATTCATGGTGTGAACTTGAGGGAGTTATTTCAACGCTCTGAGTCTCAAGTTCACCATCTGTAAAATCAAGATAATTATATTTACAGTGCTTACCTCACAGAGCTGCTGTGAAGATTAATTAACGCATATATATTTACAAAGTGCTTTGAGATCATCAGGTGAAACCTGAACACATGTGTAAAATATTATTTCTCCAAAATATCTTGAAACCTCAGGAGCTGCTGGCTATTGCCACATTTTTTAATCCTTTTGTTCTTCGTCTAAGGAAGTCGTTCTGCTGCTTGAAGTTACATATTTTGTTAATGGTGGAATAGTTTGCAAATAATAGGTTTTTTTCCCCCAATTTCTTTTATATTGTTTTTCTCCTCATGTGCCATGTGGAAGCAGATTATGGGTTCCTCAAACTATTAGGTCATTATTAAGAGGCGTATTTTGAGCACATTTCTTCTGTAGATTTTATTGCAAATAAAATCCTTGGGTTTATTTGATATTGGCTATTCCAGCTGTCTAGGTAGTTTCTAATCAGTCAAATAAGCTATGATATATATCTGTACCACTTCCATCAAGAACATACCTGGAGGCACCTTTAGGAACCGAGGATTATGTGTGCTTAATTTTTCACTTATGGACAGGATTGATCTTGCCTAAATTTAGCCATCTAAATATTAACTGTTAAGTCTCAATTAGTTGTTTGAACTTACTTCATACTTACTTGAAAGAGATGGGTTCTTGCCCAGAGCAGTTGGCACAATCTTAGATATTGGTTCTGATGGGATGAATTAGCCTTTGGAGGCACGAATACCTCTGTTGACTGTGAAGGGACATGAGATTGATGTACTGAGATTTAGATGTCTGATATGGTGTTAAAAGGCTGAATCCTGTTTTGCAGACCCTAGTGATACTCCTTGCCCTAGCAGCAGAAGAATTATTACACTGAAATAGAGGGTACCTTGCTCAAGCAATATAACAGAACTTCAGATTGAGACACCTGCTCTGTTAGTTTGCAGATGTGGGTGTTTGCATCAGGATGAGAAGTCAGTGTTCCCATTGTAATCAATGGAGATATCTGACAGCATAGCAGGTGATGCAGAAATCAATGCAGCTGACCAAATATAGGTGTCTACCACAGGGTAAATGGGACAGTGTACTGACCTACCCTAACTGTACAACTATACTGAGTTGTTTGATGAAGGAAGATATGTCACACTTTTTACAGCTAAACAGTGATGGCTTCTACAATACTGAGTAGTCTGCAGTTATCTCAGTGCTTCTAAAGTGACTTCAAAGATCACTGGGAATTGATAATATGAAATCTATATACGTTTACCAGCTCTTATCTGTCTATTTCAGCTATCCCATAATTGTGCATATTAGTTGTATTGTGTTTAAAGTTTTCAGACTGACTGTGGTATTTCCATCTCCTTTCTTTTAAGACAGTTCTTCAATTCCAACTATCCATTCAGGGGAAGTTTTCTTGCTTAATTTGCCTTGCATACAGTCAGATCTGTATGAATCAATTAATTCAATTCTCCCATCTCTTGATGCTTATAAATGCATCTGCAGATAGAAGCTACATCTGTGCCCACAAACTTTCTTCCTAATCTGTGCCTATTTCAGTCATATATGAAAAATTTCTGTCTCTAAGAGAGAAGAAAAAGAATATTTACAGGTACACTCACCTGTATACACAAATAGAATGTACAGAGTGTGCTCAACTCAACACATACAGGAAGAGAGCAGGTAATGAATGTTTAAGCATCTTCATAACACCTTCCCTACTTCAGTGAACCTTTACCACGTGGAGTACCAGCTGACAATCTGCCTTCATATGCACCTGCACACGCAGACGTAGGTATGTATGTTTAGACATATATATATAAACAAATTTGTACTGTAGTTTTTGGGAGAAGAATCCTTTAGATTTTCTCTGGACATCTGATATTCCTTAAGGCAGTTGTCATCCTACATTAATTTGTCTTGCTCTGCCTCAACTCACTCTTTTTAGTCTTAAATGCTGTATTAGAAAATATTACAAGCCCCCCACCTCCTTTGGCATACCCACAATCCACCTGGGTATGTAGGGAAGCATGTCATGATCCTTCCTGACACATGTCAGCAAACATTTCATCAGGAGATCAGCTGTGTCACCCCCAATGATACTTCGTGGCAAGATCAGTCCTTGGCTACATTACAACCCATCCTGCCCTCAGGGGAGGTAGGAAGGACTATGCTAATTGGTTCTGACCCTGTATGTCGGAGGGGAAAAACTGCCTTCATCCAGTGCAATGTGCCAGATCGGTTCAATAGAAACCAGTGTGCTGCAACGTGCATAAACCTTTCCCTCGTCTTTAGATGATGGCAGCAGCCCATGTCTGTGTGCATGTGGAGAAAAAGTACAAGAGTTACATGACAACTCACCGGAATTTATTGCCAATAAATACAAGAGCACCTTCCTATTTGCAGCACTGAAGCATTTCTCAATTTGAGTGAGGTTATAAAAAAAAAAAAAAAAGGTGCTTGGACCCTGCTGCATAGCTGTTGGCACCTGTTGTTATTCAAGGCCTTGTGTAAATATCTGGTTTCTTTGCGAACTCCTGCTCCACAAGGACCCCAGGAGTCAGTGAGGCTGACTATGAAAACTGGGGGAAACATAGGAAATCTGTATGTTTCCAAACACTCTTCCTGTGTTTTCTGGAAAGAGGGGAGGTGTCACATATTCGGCACGGCCAACAGAGTACTAAATGTAGGGAGCCCTCAGCCTCTGTGCAATCTGACCATGAATCAGTGGACCAGTAGAACAGCAAGGGGATTAAAGAAACAGGTTTTCCCTGACCTTGCTCAGTACATTGGCTTTAACAGACACAGATATCTTCATACTGCTTGTCACTGTATTAGAAAAGAAATGCAGGAGTGAGTGCTTCAAGCTTTCCCCCATCACATTAATTCTTCTCTTTTTTACCTCCCTCTCCTGCTTTCTCTCTTTCCAGTACTCCTTTTCCTGCTTTAATCACACCTCACTAACATCTATAGGATTGTGCTTTTGATGTCTTTGTTTGTTTGTTTATTTGTTTGTTTCCCTAGCAGGCAGCTATTGCTGCATTGTCTTTTGCTGGACCAGAGCCCCAGAGCCATCTCCGAAAGAAACAGAATGCATATCAGCTCATACACGCTGACTAGATTGCAGAAAAATCTCAGAGGAGAAGTTAGGAACATTATGTGAAATAGTTAAACCAACACCAGTTAAAGAAAACAGAAATCAAAACTTGTAGCCTGTTTTCAACCAAGCTTTCCAAAGCACCAGGTGCTCCAGAAGAAGCAGAAGGCAGTTTTAATATAGCCCAACACTAAACCAGTTCCTTGCCAGTTTTCCTGAATTAGACATTGGCTTTCATCCTGTGAGATAGATATTTTGTCTTTTCCCAAGTCTCAGAAACAGCTAGTCCTTGTGGAATCAAGGCTACCAGAGAAAACTCCTTTGCTCTGTGTGCCAAGTCAAATAGCTTGTTCTGCAATGCAGGGTAAGAAAATAGAGGGCTGGTGGGACCTCAGCACAAGCTGAAGGGGGGGAAGTGTTGGGGTTTTTAATTTGGTTATAAGAGGGCTGTTGAGTAGGTGGTGCCAGATTTTGCTTGTACTGCTGAGGTTTAACTGCATACACATATATATATACACACACAAAAACAGAGGCAATCCAGTGCTTCAATGCTGGGGGAGTGTGGAGCTGTCAGGGCTATGTCATGGCAAAGGCATCCCATCAGCTAGAGGGAGAGATTTTCTGGGTCTTGGTTTGAGAAGCAGACAGATGACTGACAGGGGTTAAAAGCTTCTTGCTTTCTTTACCACATTGCCTCCTCAATGGTAAAGAGTTCCCTGTCCCTCATACAGAAGGTGCTCTATGATTTCAAAGCATTTTTCTGGAAATACTGTGCGAACTGTAATAAGCTATTGTAGCCCTTGGCAGAGATGTCCAGCTGAGCCTAATTCCCCATATCCTTAACTCATCAGACCCTGATCATAATGCAGGTTCAGTGTCCTAGAGGACCATTAAATAATAAAAAAACACACACACAAAACCCCAATTAGTACATTTCATGATGCTGGGAGATGTCAGACTTAGTGCTCTGGGCATAGCAGTCCTCTACTTAGTCACAAGACAGGCAATGTAATGTACCTCTAGTCTTCTATAGACCTGACTCAGAGGACCTGAAACCAAAAAGTAAAAAAAGAGCTCAAGTTACTGCATTCTTTCACTTTTCAGCTGCTTGACAGAGGCCTTCACAGGCAAACACTGTCAGTTGTAACACACAGGGCATCATAGAATCGTTTTGATTGGAAGAGACCTTTCAGATCATCAGGTTAACATACATTTGTGTGCAAGGAACTGAGCATAGCATCACAATGCTGTCAGGAAAGAGCGAAAATATGCAAATGGTGAGGGTTATAAAGGAAATTAAAAGGCTATGTAAATGAGAAGAAAAAGAAGGTCATCACTGAAGTTGCTGAAAAAGGTGGTGGCACATGGCTCTGAGACTATGATCAATATTATATGAGAACAATAATAAAAAAGCATCTGAGATTTCCTGTGCAGGATGAGAGGTTTTGGTATTCAACTATTTCTGAAATAATTTTCATTCCCTATGAGCTCTTTCACAAATCCTCTATGGGGAAATTAATTGTCTGCCTCACATTTAAGCAGTTCCCTTGCTGGAAGAGGTGTGGGCTGTATCCATCTGTGCCTCAGTTTAGCATGGAGTGTAACATCTAATAAGCAGAAGACATGACCTATGGTCTGTTTTCCAGTACCACTTTCCTTAGTAGAGACCACATCAAACTTTCTGGACTAAGATGCAGAAAACCTCACAGATTTCACAGACATGGGAGAATATGACCTTTTAAAGGTCTCATTGGTTCATTGAGCCTGAAGCTGAGACATCATCATGACACATGTGCTGTAAACGCCTAAACAGATGAGATCTCAGCTCAAAAAATCACGCCTTCTGAGCTTCATTATTTAAATGTTTCTATGTCTGAATATAATTATGTCAGACAACTATTGTAAAAACAACTTCTCCTTAGCCAGGAGACAGACTAATAGGCAGCAACAAATTAGCAGCCCTTGACTTCTTAGGTCCAAGTTTAGTTGTGAGGTTCTTGCCTAGTTATTGTTTTAACTGTTGCCATTTCCAAGCAAATGTGGAGTGGCTCATACATGCTGACCAGTCTTCAGCAACTTCAGGATGCCAACAAATGATGTCTTTGCCAGGGGAAATACAGGTGCAGCTAAACAGTGCACAGCTTAGTGTAGACTGACCTGTTGAGCATGATTAATTTGGACTCACTTGGCTACTGTATAATACCACATTTTAAGCAGAAAAGGGAAATTAATATACATTCTAGTTCTGTGTTTTTCTTTTATCAGTTTATTCAATTGTCTCATCCAGCGCCAACAGGTCTTGGGACTAATTTACTCTTATTATAACCCAGGGGATTTGGCTTTGTTGTCAACCTCTCCATTTATCTAAAACGTCCTGGATTTTATATTCAGGTTTTATGCTTTCTGTTTCTGATTGTTTCCTTGAAATGGGAACTTCAAGGCCTTTGATGAATGGATTGAAAGGTTATATTATTTCTCTGTCACTTCTGCCTTTGCGTCCTCTGCAAAATGCTATTTTGCAAATCATAAAGCCAGGGATTGCAGTAAGTATTCATCAGAGAAAGGTTCAGAGGGCTGTAGGGCCATAACAGATTAGATAGGGCCAGGAGCAGAAGCTGATGGGAAATAGTTGTGAGATGAAATTAAGACAAAAGGACACAAGCTGGATGTCAGTACAGTCTTTTTGGTGGTGATATCTATTAGCTGAAAGAAATTTTCCATTGCTGTGGTCTATGGTGGTCTGGAAGACATGGAAAAAGACCTTCAGTGGGTTTACAAGACTGCTGGAGAATTCACTGACTTATTTATTTAGAACTAATTTACACTTTCTTTCTAGTAACTCCAGTTAAACTAGCGCTGGTACAGGCACATTTACGGCTGTGATAGTATTACGTTGATGCAAAAACATTGTCATTAAAATGCAGATGACAGCACTTGTCACCCATCTTCCCTACCCACAAAGACAGAATCATCGTTGCTGAGATGTTCAGTAGTCGTGAATGATGCATTGTAAATAACTGTCTTCCTCAGAAATAGTTTTCATTAAATGAGTAACAGCTAATGGAGTTAAGCACCTAGTCACTGTGCTTTTCCATTCAAGTCATCAGCATATCCAAAGACCACTGCTCTTTAAACAGTCAAAGCTTGGGGCTTAGGTAACTGTACAGCAAGAAGCTTTAATCACTAAATAGGTTATTTTGCTCCTGGATGAGGTGAAATAGAGTTTTGGTCCCTCCTGCCTCATTGAGACTGTTGTACCAGAGCCCACATCAGGAGCTCTTAGAGATTCTTTTGAACACCACAGTGGTTAGCCGTTTCATAGTGAAGTCAGTCAGTGAGAAACATTCTTGTGTCCCTGCCCAGGAAGTCTCCTTGAAGAACAAACAAACGGGACTGATAGCTGTCCTGCTGATTCTGTGTACAGCTTAAGCAAGACCCTCAAAGCCACTCACTCCCTCTTCTAAACTTCCAAAGTCACCCAGCCCCACCACAAAAAAAGCATTTCAGAGGGACTACTCAGTCAACAGGTGACTAAATACACAGCCCATAGTGCTTCACAATGAGCTGCTTTTTCAAAGGGACATGACCACCTTTCATCACTAGGACTAATGTGGCTAGTAGTGAGAGCTCAAAGAACTTTCAGATGATTCAAATGTGTGATTATCACACTTGTCCCATCACACACCTCCATAAGGGCAGCCATGTTCCTTCTGGGCTCTGTGCTTTTCACTCCCTTTCACTGTGTTACTATGGCAAACAAGGGAAATGTTCAGCTCCCAGCTCTGAGTCATTGCTGCACTTCCAAAAATATGTCCTGGACTGCTTTATCACAGGAGCTGCCAAACACACAATCCAGTATTCACTCCAGCTTCTTAAGCAGCTGCAGAGTGCAACTTGTATCAGGAAACACTAATACTATTAATAACCCCTTTTTACATGAGACCTTTTGAAACTGCAGGACTCAAAAGCACTTGACACATTTTACTACCTATGTATTGCAAATCCACACTCTCCTAGGAGTTTCACAGCTGTCGTTGAGGAAGGCTGAGCAAATTGTAAGCGCAAAGCAACAGTTCAGATATACCTCAGGTTGTCCTGCCCCAAAATCTTAAATGTGTCACCATACAAAAGAATGACAAGTCTTCCCCAGTAATGCAGCTACCTACTGTGCTCTTATGCACCATCAGACAGCTCCAGCCTTATGCAGACAGAGCAGAGTTGAGCATTTCTATTCACCAGAGTATTGCAAGTGGTGTGTAAAATTCCATCCTCACAGATATTTTTTTTTCCTGGTAGAAAAATACTGATATCTGTTCCTCTTAAAAGCATGACTACCTCCCAGAGCTATAATCTCCTGTCTACTCTGTTGCCATTATGGAACTGTCTATCCATCTATCCATACATTTAAATCACTTTTATTCTCACTATAGGTAAGCACCTATATTTTCACAGAAAGGGCAATGCAAATTTGTTCATCCAAGGACATTTCACCCCATTTTGATTTATTTAGGCAGCAGGCCTGCTCATTTTTGCTTGCTCTCCCTTCAGATGCCAAAGCCAGCATCAACTTACCTGAGTATCTCTGACCTTTACTGGTTATGACCGTTTTCTGCCAAATACTTCCTCCAAAAGGGCTTGGTTTTGTAAAGACACCATTTGCTATAGGCAACAGTGAATTTCTTTGTCTTTGCTTTCCTTGCTTCTGTGCCAGGGAGAGGTCACATCAGGAGGACCACTTTGCCACACCCTGGGTTTTGAGTGTGACTTGTGTTGATATGTGTTGAGGCGAGATTGCTTGTAACAGAGGAAGGGAGGGAAGGGGGAGTTGGAGACATGAAAAACCACATCATTTCCACAACTGCTACTGCTCAGGAGAAAGAAGCAAAAGAAATATATATCTGCCTGCCTATTAATTTAAATCTAGACCTAGGAAGAAGTCAACGAACTGTAATTTATGAGCTGTCAAAGCCTGAAAAATTCCTTTTGACACTGTATTTTCAGTTATTACATGCTTTCCTGCAAGACGACAACGTAATTCTGTAGGGAGCCTTCTACTGAACAGCACAATGGCAGAGGGCAGTGGGGGCTTTCTTATTATCTTTTCTTCCCCCTTTCTTTTTCTCTCCCCGTTCCTTTCAATCATCCCCCTTTTTCTACCTTGCTGCTCACCCAAAATTGTAGCAAGGAAGTAAATCAGCAGCAGAGTAACAGTCTCCATTCTGCTCTTTCAGGACCTCCAGGCAATGTTCAGTGCCAGGCTAGATCTGGCACTGTCCAAAGATTTCTGAGGGCTCACTGGGTGATGGGAACAGAGATGAGACATTGACCTGAACTCAACCAAAGAAAAGTCAGAAATACTTTCTTCACACTCTCTCTGGCATTTTAAATACTTCTGTTGTTTTCCCTCTTTCCATGATAGGTACCCATCACTCTAGCTGGTGTACCTATCAGCTGAAAGTCTCACACCTTTATTAGCACTGATTTACAACCATCAGCTACCTCAGATCTCCAGAATTTGGAAGTGCTGCTTTCCTGGTTTCCTGCTCTTCCCCCCCATATAGTGGACCAGAGCAGCAGAGTGTCCTGACAAGAAACTGCTTTCTTGGGGTAGAACGGTTTCTCCTCTTTACCAAGCCCTCTTGTATATTTGCTCACTAGAAAGCAGTGCCAGGCTCTTGGGATGGACTTGCCATCAGAGACTTAGAGGAGGGAATAGCATTTTTGTGGTAAGAATTTTTGGAGAGGAAGACATGAAAGGTCGGTCTCCCCATGAACATCTGTATGCATCTCCATGAAGATGCGGAAATGCATGGAGGAGGAAAGACAGTGGCACCCTTGCCTAGCCTAATTTTAAAATGTTTCTGTTGCCTGAATCCAGTCTGAAGTCCTCGGTCATCCAGCTCATTTCCTTATCACTTGGGGATAGGAATGGGGAGATATTTCCAAAACCTTTTCCTTCTTACACTCAAATGCTTTTTGATTTGAGCTTCTGGTGTGGTGGGAAGGTTGACTTTTTGCTTTATTTTTTTTCTTTCAAGCTATGATTTCTCACTTACAGCTCAGAAACCTCTTTTAAGGTCTATTCTCTGTGATAGGCACTTTGCCTCATATTTAGAGAATCACACCCACACACTGCACGCATCCATACGCAAACATACAGACATGCACACATATTTTCTGAGTGAACTTAACTCCAAATCTTCTGCTTTAGTATAATTTAAGCAGCCTCTGCAGAGCTCTCTGGAGTCAGGATTACAGTCTAGTGCTCCGAAAGCATGGTAGAAAAAAAAAAAAACAGATCTAGAGGAAAGGACAGTGCTTTCTGCAGGGTTGTGCTGCAAGGCACACAGTCACAGCTCCCACAGGCTGTTACAGGATATGCTCCTCTTTAACCTCACTGTGTCACAGTTTCCCTAAACCTGAATTGGGATCAATACTACCACACAATACTATCACTTGGCTATTATCTGAACTAATATGCTAGAGCAGCATTATGGCTCTACTATCATTGCTGTGTGATATCATGTTCTCTCAGAATTGGATATCAAAATAACCAAGGCCAAAATTCCCTTGGATTGCAGATGGGGAGATGAAAAAAATGAAAACAAAGTGATTTTCTCAGAATGACTCTCATACTTAACAGCACAAACAGAGGTAAAGGTCATCTCTTGATTGGAAGACCTAGGAAACTGGGGACAAACTGTTGTATCTTACTTGTGAGCAAGTTATTGACGGGCAAACTTCCAGTGGCCTTGTTAAAATTCAGGGAAGCCTGCAACAAATCCTGCATGACTCTCTTACATGGGTCCTACCTTCCACTCAGAGAAGCTGAATGCTGCAACCTGAAAGAAAGACAGCTGCCCATAAGACTAAGGACCACCATATCACACAGGGATAGGCCTTCTTCAGTCTGGGACAAAGTAGCTGTAACAAATCAGAGCAAACCAATAGTTTAAGAGTGGAAGAGTTGAAGCAGGATTCAATGCACATCCCTTCACTTTATTTTGGTTAACATTACGTATGCTATATAAACATCATCTCAACTGGGACCTGGGCTTTGCTGCTAGCTCAGGAAAATGTTCAGAGCAGCTGGATGATAAGAATCCCATTGTCTTACACTGCTTCACTGTGCACAGAAATTTCTGAAAGTGTTCAATACAACTACTTCTGCTCCCAGGGAAAAAAAAAAAAAAAAAAGATATTGAAGTGAAAAAAGGAAAAACTATCCTGCTTTTTATCTTGCATGAAATACACTTCAGAATTATGACTCTTTCTCCCTCTACTTACTGATCTCTCCAACTCTCATATTCTCTTGGGACTTATGCAGAGGCTATTTCACACCAGGTTCCTGCAGACATAACAATGGTGAGGAGGTGGTAAAGGAGAACAGGGTCTTTCTCATGTTAGCTGTGTAACTGCATTTGCAAAGATACTGTCCACACCTGTGTAGCAAGCAACCTCAGAGTAAGCCAGTCATTGGTAATAAGCCATAATAACCAAAAAGTAAGAACAGATATAACTAAGGTCTATGTCCAACTTCTGTGATAATATCTGTAGAACATGTCATGTGCTTAAAAAGTATAATATTCCTTAAAGTCTTAGAGAACTGTGCTACAACAGAGGTGAAGACCTGCTGTTCAAGCTGGTGAGAAGGAACAATGCCAGAGGCATTGGAAGGGAAGAGAGAGCCTATGTGTCTTTTGAGATTCTATCTTCCCCCCGGCAAAACTGACTGATTGGACTTCTAGAACTCAAACTTCCTTGTAGTCCCTGCTGAGTACAGTGTTCAAGAGGGCATATATTAAATGGATTAAGAAGTGAGTAATGGACAATTCTCAAAATGCAGTTGTCAAAGAGAAAGCATGATAGAGTAAAGGTATTTGTAGCAGGATTCTGCAAAGATCGGTAACAGCTCTGATGCTAGTCAGCATTGTCATGAATAATGTGGAACTAAATATCCCAGCTGATAAAATTTGTGGATGGCACAAAATGGAAAATTGGAAGGACAGAACTCTGATGCAGTCATCTGAGTCACTTAGGTCACTGTGACCGAATTTGTCTGGCTGAGACGTTACGTACATGTTTCTGCAGAACAAATCTAAGCTGACTCATGGAGGAATAAGACTAAAAACGAAGTCTGAGGAATGAGTGGTTTTATTTCTTAAGACAGCTACCTAGAAAAGTGGTTAGCCCAGCTTGGTAATGGGCAAAACCATCTAAAGAGACCTCTTGTTGTATGAACAAGGAAACTGGAGGACAAAGAATATTTTCAGTATGTGATTTTTCATAGGTGAAATACCTTCTTCTGATACCCAAGCTGACCCTAGCCTAGCATTCATCCTTTAAAAGCTGTAAAAGATTTTCACAAATATCTATGTAAATACAACAGATTCTTCAGGCTTAAAGAGTTGTGCTCTTCCTTACCTCAGAGATCTCCAAAAGACTTAGGTTCTTATGGAAGTATCTTTTCTGAGAGAGAAATCTTATATAGTAAAAAGTTCTTTACCCACTGGAGAGAGAGGGGAAACTTTTCTATGAAATTTTCCTAATTTGAATGTGATGCCAAACACAGTAAACAGATAACTTAGAGACAGACTCTTGTCAAGAGAGGATGAGCATCAGAGTAAACTAAGATGATAATTCCTCTGTCTCTTGTCCTTGTAGTAAAACTTGACCCCCTGCCAGGACACACGTTTTAGCTAAAACATAACTTTTGTGTAAAGCTGCAGGGCAGCAACAGAATGGGTTAGGAATGTTGGCTCAGTCATGGGATTGGAGACTCCCAGGGAGCAGCTCTGTGGGCATCTCCAGAACAGAGGCAGAGACAAAAGCTTGCTGACAATCTCTTTTTGAAGAGAAGCCTCTGACTAGCCTGGGGTTAAGGCCATTTTGGAAGGAAAAAGGGATCATTGCTCTTTTATTTTTCCCTCTACAATGCCCATCTTTGCTTCCTGACTGATACTGCAAAACTCTGAAGACAGTCTTTTGCATGAGGAGCATGCCAAGACCATGCACTGGCTCTCTGTATCACTCATTGACACGCTCTGAAAGAGGAAGTCCATGCCATACATGCAAAGAACAAAGCCCTCATAGAGCTGAGAGTTACAACTTGTCAATACGTCTCTCAGCCTGATGAGGGCCAAAACATGAAACACAAGCAGGGCATGAAATGAAGGAAATAATGGAAAATAATAGCAGAGTGAGCTCTTAAGCTCAGAAAGGGCTTGCTCTAAAACAGCACCTTCACTCACTCTCTCTGTCTCTGAGTCCTGGGTACTAGTGAAAGGAATACCTGACTCCACTTAGCACAGCTACAGTACTGTTGCAGTAATAGGAACTAGAAATAGGTTCAGATTGGCTTGCACAGCTCTGCTTTCCTCACACACCCCAATAGCACTGCTAGCCAAAAAGTATTAATCACAAATGGAAAGAGCCTACTGAGGTTTATGTTTTTTTGTGTGGACAGTGGAGCTCTAGGAGCTAGAAATCCTCCTTTCTGAGTCTCAGATTCTACCCTGAATCAGGGAATTAATTTCTCCATGCACTAAATTCAGGTGGGAATGGTACAAGTGCTTTTTGTATTTGCTGGTCTGGCCATAGCACTGTTGGTGGGAGAAATAATTCTGCCGTTGTGTGATCTATGTCTGTATTGTTGATTTATACTTATAAAAACTTCACAGGGAGCTTTGTAGATTCATGTTTACTAATTCGGTCCAGATGTATAATTTTCTGTCTCAAATACTTTTGACATAGATAATATACCACAGCAAGAGAAAGATAAAAGTATGGTCAGCACTGTGCAGGAGTAAGACAAAGGACCAAATTCAGTTCATGTATTTAAATATAGAGATACATCTATATAAAGTAAGTCAAGAAAACTGTCTGGAGACAGCTTCCCCACTTCATACAGACCAAGTATTATATTGCCAGATGTTAATATAGTTGGTAGTATATGCACCCTTCAGACACCAATCTAATTAAAATTAAATGAAGCAGAGCACTGAGAATAGAAAATTGCTTAACAAATATTTGTCTTGCTCCCATCACAGCTTTGTGCTGTATCTCCTTCTTCTGATTCCCAAACTGGTAAGATGTTGAATTCTCTCCTGTAAGTCATACCTGCTGTTAATCTTCTGTGTAGACTAAGAGGTGCCTTTCCTCCTAGAGTTGCATGGAAGTGCACAGTCTCTGGTTCACAGCCCTTCCCATTCACTCTCCTTCATGACTTGCTCAGCACAAGGTCTTGGTTATAAATTGGGAATGGCTCATACAGGATTAAGTTATGATTTGAAGACAAGATTTTATCTAGCTCTTGGAAGAGCAAGGACACGAGTTCATCAATCTTGAAGGAAAACAAAAGGACAATATGGTTCTTCAGAGAATGCAGGGCTACCCAGCAATAACAGTTTTACAGAAGCAAAGAGTTAAGTCAGTCAGTAAGACTTAATACATAGTGTTAGTCTGAGCTGTGAAGAATTTTAAAAGACTAGTAAAAAGAAGCAACTCAGTAAAGAAACAGGCAAGGCAAGATTTGGCCTTGAGGATTTCCATCCCCCTTCATAGTAGGGAAGAAAATAGATGATTCATAGAAAGCCAGGTTGGAAGTGACCTCAAGGATCATCTAGTCCAACCTTTCAGGGTAAGAATATAGTTTAATTGACATGGCCCAGCATCCTGTCAAGCTGAGCCTTGAAACTGTCTAATGTGGGGTGATTCACCACCTGCCTTGGGAGTTTGTTCCAACGTCTAATAGTTCAAATGGTGATTTTTTTTTTTCAATCCAAATCTCCCCAGTAGCAACTCGTGCCCATTACCTCTTGTCCTTGACTTTTTGTAAGAAGGGAGTGTCCCTCCTCACAATAGCTACCCTTTATGTACTTGTACCAGGTTATGAGGTCTTTGCTAATTCTTCTCTTATCAAGGCTGAACAAACCCAGTTCTTTCAGTCTTCCTTCATATGACAGGTCTTCCAGACCTCTGATCATTCTTGTGCCCCTCTCTGGACACTTTCCATCCTTCTTGTAGAGCAGAGACCATAACTGTACACAATACTCAAGGTCTGGCTTCATCAGTGCTTAGTAGAGTGGGAGAATGACATCTTCATGCCTTCTTGTGATACCTTTATTAATGCAATTCAGCCTCTACTGATGCAAGTCATGGATATGTCCCATGTGTCCACTAAAGTCAATGCACATTGCCTATGATTTCAGACAACAGCATCCCAAACCAGACTCATGAGACTGTCTCCACAGACCTGTCAGGCAAGGGCAGAATAAACCATGTGAGCATAGAAGTCCTGTGCCTTCTCCTGCCCAAGCTCACCCCTAAACCGTACCTTAAATCAGAACTACCAGCAACGCAGCTTTTAGAGTAAACTAGCTCTGCAGTAGAAGGCTGTTTATGAACTATTCTTCACTGCTGGCATAGCACCCAGCTCGTTTTCACCTTTCTTAAAGGTTAACTTCATTTCCCTCTATTAGTTGGTTTTAGCGAATGCCATTTGGCACTGTAGTTAAAGAGCTCTGTCAGCAGATGGAAATGACAGTGGCATTTAAAGCCAGTCGGAGCTGAATGTTGGGAGGGTGGGATGGTGGGTGGAAGAAATAATCTTCAATAAAACGTTTGCAGAGAGATGCTAAGAGACATCAAAGGAGTCTCACTTTCCCCAGTGATAGGATAGATCTTCAACATGTGCTGAGTGGGATAAGCCTCCTATAGTTTGAAACTAGCCCAGTCCTAGGCAGAGAAAGTGCCTGGGGAGCTCCAAACCAGGGCATGAGACATGTCGTTTCCATGAATAACTTCTTGCTGGGTTTAGCAGGCCATGTTCCTGGCCAAGAATGTGTTGAAGACTGTAATTTCATTAAAGGAAGGTTTCTCTGAGTGTGTTGGTTAAAGACATTATTGCAGTTCTCATATCATGTGCTGCCGTTGTTGCTTGGCATTTCAGATCATACTGTCTGGTCACAATTTTATGGCTTTCACTCACTGCTCTGCACTTCTGTTTAAAAACCTGGGGTCAGGCTTGCAGGGGAGTCTTCTACTCAGGGGAAGGATGAGTTTTGCCTGTGAAGGAGATTTCACAGGGTTTTGTTTTTCTTTTTCCTTATTGCAGCAAAATGGTGAAAGAAAGCTAAGAAAACAGGCTGAATCAGGGAAATACATAGAGACCTCCAAACACCAGCACATGAAAGGTGTGATTAGCATTCTTCATTCTGTGTTGTCCTTCTGTTCTGTCCTCACCAGACCTCTGCTGATACGGGTGTAATATGCTGTTCCTCATCAGGGAGAGACTGCAATACCCAGCAACAATAAGGTCATACTGAGCATCAGTGCAGCAAATAGAGCATCTGATCCAAAGCCTGCAAGGCTCAATGGCACTCTTTTTCTTTACCTTCAATAAGCTCCAACTCTAACTCTGAATCCATGGCGTTTACTTCAAGCACTGGTGTAGCATCATTAGAATACAATATTCCTTTACATAACCACCTTAGGGTAATGATCTAAATGTGTACGTGGATAGGCCAAGCCAAATCATGCCAGGTGGCATCCTGAAGCAAACCAATTGATTTCCTGGATCATTTGCTGCCAAAGCATGTTGTCATCTGCTGGCCAAAGCATTTTAAAGGAACTTATATTTATCTGAATATGTAGTTTTGTAAAAGCAAAGCATTTCCCTGGAGCAATTTCAATGAGATTTTTACCAGAGGACAATTTTTTAAGAGATAATATATCATGTTCTTATTTCGGGATGTACAAAATTATCAATTTAACAGAGGATTTCTCTTTTTTTCCCCAAGTCTGCATTGTATTAAACCAAGAACGTAAGAGCTTTCATTTGGTTGAGACCAAATGTTTGTCTAGTCAAGCATCTTCTGATCCAGCAATGTCCATTCGAGAAAGGAAGAACAGGGATTTTACACAGAGTGACTCTTACCATACTACCATCTAGTTTCCAGCAGGCAGAGGTTTAGTACTTAAGGTAGCTTTTGCATCTGGATCTTATGTTTAATAGTTAGTGGACACAACCACAACTAATCAGTCTAATTTTCTGTGGTGCTAATTTACAGCCTTTGCATCTGGCAGCAACCCATGGCAGAAACATCTTTCATTTATTCACATAGTGTGTGAAAATGCACTCTTTTGTCTGACTTTACAATACAGCCATTCTGTTTTATACATTTTATGTTTTGAGGTTATTAAGACAAAGCCTTTGTTCCTCTGAGACGCTACCCTGTAACATTTCACAACTGAAGAATTTCCATTTCACAAGAACTTTGGCCTCTCCAGTTCAAAGTAGAAGCATATTTTTTGAGACATCAGTATTTCTTATAGAAAGAAAATTCTGTTTTTCATCCAGTTTCAGTCATTTAATTATATCAGTGTAATTGAGGGTGACAGCAATAAAAGTAATCACAAAAAAATTCCCAACAAAAACCTGTTTAGGCACCCTGGCAAGAATGAATACAAGCATCCTCTTCCTCCCAGCTGGGCTAGGAAAGCCACAAGGACAAGTTAAGGGGGTCAGTAACTCCAGCCTCATCACACTGACACTATATCATGCTCACAACTTAGAGTTTAAATGTTTACAAGCCAGACAATATTCCATATAGGAGAGGAGTCCAGTTCTCAAATTCTCTTTTTTTGTCAATAAACACTTTGGAGTGCACCTTCCACCTAGATAAAGTGGGACTGGTCTGAGCAAAGATACAACTTTTTTGGTGATCTGCCTCATGGGGAAAGGTTGCCACTTTTAGGATCTTCTTGCAGTCAAGGATTAAGTATGTGAATCCTAATTACGTTCAGATCTTGAACTAACTACCTTCAACTGAGCATATGCCCAGCTCCAGTCCTCACATCCACAGACAAATCCTTGCAGAGTTTCAGCTCTTGCTCTGCAAAACACAGTGAAATTATATTTCTGTCTCCAACCTCTCTATTTTTCGGCATACAGTTACAGAGAATTCTCTCTTTTTTTTTTTTTTCGAGCTTCCACAGACAGCCTGGCACACTCCACTTCTGATTTTAGCTGAGAAATCCAGGTACAAGCATCAAACAAATAATATACAAACTTCTCTGTGAAATACGGCTTCATAACTGAAGAGAGCATTAGGCCTGGAGCTGTATGATGTAGGAAAGGTGTTATTGAGACCTGTGAGACATGCTGCTTAGATTCCTTTATTATTGTATTCTTTTGCCTCTCCTTCATTTTCTTTGTTTGTAGATGAGAGAATGGAGAGGAAGAAAGCCAGTAAGTTTATAAAAGCAAGAGAGAAAGAAGTTGAGGCATTTTGTGGAGATCTTTAATGACATTCTCTATAATTTGAAAGTGAGGAGGGAAGTGGGGAGAGAAAAAGGGAATTAGCAAAAAAACTGGCAAAAGAAAAGTGGAATGTGGAGAGAAGCGTGTGGATGAATTTTAATGCAATCAGAAAGCTGTAATAATGGTAATAAAGGAATATATTCAGACGTCAAGAGAGGGAGAAGGGAACAGGACCCGCGACGCCAGAATTTAAATTAGACATAGGCGTATAATTCTCCTTTCTTCCCCCCTCCCTTCTTCAAATGAAGGAAATGGAATTTTTAAGCACAGTGAAAGAGGGATTAACAATTGGCAGGTTTTCAGCCCTTTGTCTTTTGGTGAATCCCATTTAATCACCATCTTTAATATTAAGGAGGCTGTGCCTGTGCAAGGCTGTCTCAGGCTGGGGGAAAAGGGATGATATACAGGGGAAAAGAGAGATAACACTTAGGTTCAGGCAATTTTGAGGAAGTGTTTCAATTACCTCCACTGAAGTCTTTAAAAACTGAAGCTTAATTTGATCTGAAATGTCGTCACAGATCCTGCAAGGAAAACACGTCCTTCCCATCCTCTTTCCTGCCCATGTCTTTGCTGTTCCAACAGCCATCAGTGCTCAAGGCTGGAGTGCTACCACAGATTAATGCCCTGGCCTTGTCAGCTTCTGGAAGGAGTTTCAAAGGCCCAACAGGTCACCAGTAAGATGAGTTTCAGAAGTGAAACTTGTTTTCCTGACATACCATCTTAGACACCACTGAACCCACAGAGTTCATCACAAAGCTTCTAAACTTTACTCTGAATGAGTGTGAAAATCAAACGGCCCTTCAGGCTCAGCCTCAGCCTTGTGAGGCCACAAAGCGAAAAGCGGATGTTACACATAGGAATTAAGATGTGTTAAATTCCCCAGAACCAAAGGCTCTAGGAGTTGTTTTCAAATCTGAGCTGCCTCTGAAAGATGAGTGTCAGTGTGACTCAGTGTTCATTTGAGGTGTCATTTGCTAGTACAAGACAGTCTTCCTCTTCACCTCTTTCTTCTTCAGGAAATGTCAGGCTGGGCCAGGGAAACATCTGTAAATTTACAGAAGGAGTAAGCCCAGAGAGTCATGGAAAATCCTGCAAAGCTTAGTTGTAGCACAGCTGCACACCTCTGCACAGATCAATTCCGTGTCTCCTTAGTTGCTTTCTTAACGTGAACATTTTCAGGAGTGTTTCCAGGAAATGGGAGCTGTAAACAAAGACTGTCAGTATTGATGGGAAAAGATTTTTGCCCCCTTCCCCTTCAAAAAAATCTGTTTTGAATTCAGACGTTCTTCCTGCTATAGAAGGATGGTAAAGAGAATGTGCACGTTTGGGCTATACGTTGAATTTAGAAAGAACAGATTTTGACTCCAGGGTCTTTTCCTAAAAAGCATCACTTCATGAATCATTCTCAGAAATATTCCGGTTGGGTGTTTCAGATAATGAATAATCTTGGAGGAATTATGATCTGTAAGGCATAAATCAGGAAGCTTCTTTGTGCTTTATGTGACACTAAGTTTTAGATGTCTCTCATCACCAGTTTTCCTAAGCAAGGGCTACTAATAAAGTGGGTCATTGCAAGTTGTTTTTCCAGCTCAATATCAGACACCATAAAACCTGTCATTTAAGATTTGCACAGGGAACTGAATCTCTTGGCAATGGACAGTTGTGATGGCTCTGTTCAGCAAGTAAGAACTACTGATATTTTTCTTGAGGTTATAATATTCTCAGCTGTACAAGAAGAGTTTGGTCTTTAAGAAATCATTTACACTGTGTCTTCACAGCAGGATTTGTTTGGCCTCTTCCCCAAGTTTTGTCCATAAGCTATATGCATGAAAGAAGCCTGAGTGTGTTTTCATCTGAACTGTTCAGATGAGGCTGGAGGTTTAAGGCTGGATTTCACTTCAGTGCAGTTAGACAGAAGGTTCTTTCCAGTCACTTGCAGAGCCAACATCTGTGTTTCTCTTGGACACAGACACTAGGTAACTGTGGTACGGTCTTTAGGGATTACACTGCTGCAGGACATGAAAAAATTGCTCCCTGGAACAGTACTGCAAGATCCATAGTCACTGCTATTTGCCAAAGCAGAGCTTACCACAGAGAATTAAACCCAGATTTGACTTACCCCCACCACAAACTTTTTCTTGCATAAAAAAGGATTGGTGAAGCTTAAGCCACTCTAATCTGACAGAAATTGTCAAGTTCAGCCTGTCAGGTGTCTTTCATTATTACTGCCAAAGCTCCCTGTACTCCTGGCTTGTGGCAAACATCAAGGAGCCTTGGCAATGTCCAATTTTGCCCAGTGCAAGCACCCATTACTCTTTTTGCAGATAGAGAAACTGAGGCTGCATTTTGCACTGGGTAATTCATGTAGCCCCTATTTCCACTGAGGCTGCTGTCCTTGACAGAGATGTATTGCAAGTATTTAGTAGCAGTAACTACATGGTCATCCATCTCTCTGGAACCAGGAATTACAAATCACTCTAAGGGAAAAGTAATTTTACCTTTTACTATATCCAGAGCACAGCTTGATGTGGAACCTAGGAGTCTCAGATAGCAGTCTAAAATGACAAGAACTTTGGCCAAGCTGTTGCATATCCTCTTGAGTCCACTGTTCCATAACTAGATCAGGAATAATTTCCACTATTTTCCAGAACAAGATGTAGGGTCTGTCTACTGAAAAGTTTGTGTCATGCTCAAAAAAACCCAAAAAAAAAACAACCAAAAAAACCACAACAAACCAAAACAAAAATAAGAGGTTCCTTGTATGGTTACGGTGCAGAATGTCCCTTTGCTGGATGTGGCGGATGCTCACAGTTCTCACTGGTTCAAAAGTCCACTGAACAATTCCATCAAAGAAAGACACTTTCACAACTATTACATAATTTAACAAACCCTGCAAACTCCAGAAGTCCCTAAACTGCAGAGAATTGTAGTTTAGGAGAATATATGGGAGGATTAATAAAATTGCTTCCTGTGTTCTTGTGCTCTCTCCTAGACATCCACAACTGGCTAGAGCCAGAGGCAGCACACCAAGTCAGACAAACACGCTCTGTCTCATACAGCTGTTCTTTTCATCCGTATGCAGGTTTCATGTCCAAGTCGAGACCCGGAGTGCAGCCAAGCAGTTAAATAAGAGAAATCCTTCAAACTAAGTTTTTCAGATGCAACAGTCAAGAGTAACGCACCTATGGGATAAAGCTTTCTTCTTTGTGGAGAATTATGCTCCCACACCTGGGTTTACGCTCATTTGCACTTGTCCCCATCACACAGCTGTTCAGATTAGCTGTTATTCTCTCTAGCTCGGGTGTCTCAAAGCCTCTGTCTCAAGCAGTCAGAAACCGGCAGCTGTGTAATCATATCTGCTAGCGTATGGGATATAAAGAATCTGTTAAGTAAAACTGAACCAGAGAGGGAGGAGGGGAAGACATCAGCACAAAAAAATCACTTCTGCTAAGATGTGATTAGGGATGCCCCACAACACCCAGCTGCAAGGAACAGGTGAACTCAGCAAACATTTTAAGGCCTGCAGCAGGGTAAGCCCCTTGTGGATGTTGTTTGATATGGGGAGGAGGAGTAAAAAGGGGGGGATACAGAAGCCCATGCAGGTGGAAGGAGAGTTTGGTTTCTATTGTTAGGAGCTAGATAGTGGCAGGTTTCCATTGTTTCCAGTGTGGGTTGGGCTTTTGGTTGTTGTTTTTCTTCCCCGTCCTAATTTTTGAAACACCTTCATTTTACAAGGTTCATGTATTTTCCAGCAAGGTACCACGGAGAAGATAATTAGCTAATTTACAATTAGCTACAACAGAATTCGTAATCGTTTCCCCTGTGGAAAGGGCTGTAATCATCATCACAGTACTGCAGGACTGCTGTGAAAATGGCAACAGGAGTGTGCAACCCATGCCCCAGGAAATGCCCTGCTTTTAGCCTATTGATCCACCTGATTAGCAGGGGTTGAGGGGAGCAGCAGGCCACTCCAACTCAAGACAGGAGCCAATCTGAGCTTCAAGATTTCAGTTCAGAGCTGAACTTAAACTTTCATTGCACTTGGGACACTTGCGGCTCAGACTTTTGTTGCCTATCTCCTCCTTTCTTCTTTGGCCTGAGGAGGATAACTTGCCCATGACTGTCTGGGGAAAAAAAACCAACAAAACAAACATGTTTATACTTCTTTTTTACCACTGTGACCTTGGCAGATTCCTGATCCTACTGCATAAATTTGGGGGTATTGGTGGATTAAAAAAAAAATTAACTTGAGCTGTTATTATGCACTCACAGCCTATGGGCTGCATCAAAACAAGTGTAGTCAGCAGGTTAAGAAAGGTGACTCTGCCCTTCTGTTCTATTCTGTTGATACCCTACCACTACTGTTGTATCCAGTTCTGGAGTCCTCAAGACAGGGAAGATACAGACCTGCTAGAACAGGTCCAGAGGAGGCCACAAAAATGTTCAGAAGGATGGAACACCTCTCTTAAAAAGAAAAGCTCAGAGAGTTAAGAGTTGTTTATACTGAAAAAGGGAAGGCTCTGGGGAGATCTTTTTGTGGCCTTTCAATACTTAAAGGAGAGAACTGTAAGAAAGATTTTAGCAGGGCTTGTATCAAGAAGGCAAGGGGTAATGCTTTTAAACTAAAAAGAAAAAAAAATTAAAATATTCAGACTAGATATAAGGAAGAAATTCTTTCCTGTGAGGTTAGTGAGAAAACAGAACAGATTGCCCAGAGAATGGAGATGCTCCATTACAAGAAATAGCCAGGTTGGACGGGTATTTGAGCAACCTGATCTAGTGGAACATGGCTTTGCTCATTGTAGAGTAGATCACAAAAGATGAGCTTTAAAGTTCTCTTCCAACCCAAATAATTCTGTGTTTCCATGAGGTGCTATGATGGACAGCCTCAGCACTATCATCTCTCCTCTTTGTGCTGAGGACCAGCCAGGAGAGTGGGTGAGTAAGATCCACTCTGTCATTTGCTTGCTTTCTGGTAAATGTGCCACTTGGTCCTATGCACCACGAAAAAAACTGAAAAGAGAACTTTTCTAGGCTGCTTGCTTGTTCTGTTATGCTGAGGAAATAAGCTTAAAGACCTTCCTAGTGCCTGGGCTGAGGCACTACAGCTGGTTCTTCACTGTGTGTGCAAGCAATGTTTAGGGAGGAGGGGAATAACAGCAGGGACAAATAATTATTAGCTATATAAATAATGGAATTAATTAGCATCTGGTTTCTGAAATGAAGCCATACAGCAACCTGGACCTGATGCTTAGAAAGCGAAAGGCATCGAGTTACATTAGAGAGCTGCTTTTGTGAATATGACACACATACACAGAGGATGCTTGTTTCGATACAGAAATATGCAAATGACAGTTTTGTTCTTGCATGAAGAAGCACACACTCTATCTGTGTGTGATGCTGGGGCAGTGAACTCTGGGTGAAATAAGAGGACTTGTAGGTTTCAGAATTAGGGGTTTCATGACTAGAAGGTACTAGAGCAATCTTCTGGTTTGCTCCCCTGAGTTTTAGAATTAGGGGTTTCATGGCTAGAAGGGACTAGAGTGATCTTCTGGTTTGCTACCCTGATTAGCCTGGGCTGTAAGATGGTAAATCTGCCCCTCTATGTTTCTGAGGCCTATTCTAGAAGGTAAAGATGGTGTATGCTTTCCTGATTCAGGGATTCAATCTCTCTGTTTCACATGAAGAATGCAAGAACATACATGTATTTGTATACTCTTACCTAAGTGCATCCTCACACATACACACATACATTAGTGAGAGCTATTTGGATAAACCCAAAGCTGTGTCATGTCTCTCTGTGAGTGACTTCAGTTTTCCTCCGGTGCCTCCAAAACTCCTGTGATTTTTTTTTTTTTGTCCTCTTGCTCCACAGAGAGTCAGATATCCTGCACCTCATTGTCCCTTCTGACTCTTTAATTAGTGCCTATCCTTCCACTTCCATTCCTCACTCCATTGTCTCCACATGGGGTTTTCAATGCTCTTTTATTTCACCTTTTATTCATGTTATCTGCTTTACTTGGTCCTGTCTGACACCTTTGCCTTACGCTTATCATGGAAACATAATATTTAAATATAAATAGAACAAGGAATGAGCAGATGAGCTGGCCAAGCTGCTCTCCATCGTTTATCAACAGTCCTGTCTCACTGGAGAGGTCCCTGAAGACTGGAAGCTGGCCAATGTGGTGTCCATCCACAAGAAGGGCCGGAAGGAGGACCCAGGAAATTGCAGACATGTCAGCCTGACCTCATTGCCAGGCAAGGTTATGGAACAGGTCATCTTGAGTGCAATCACACAGCCCCTACAGGACAGCCAGGGGCTCACGCCCAGCCAGCATGGGTTTAGGAAGGGCAGGTCCTGCCTGACCAACCTGATCACCTTTTACAATCAGGTTACCTGTGTGGTAAATGCAGGGAAGGCTGTGGACGTAGTCTACCTGGACTGCAGCAAAGCCTTTGACACCGTCTGCCACAACAAGCTCCTGGCAAAGCTGGCAGCTCCTGGCT
>VWZI01012350.1:190474-201388 GCA_013396835.1 Psilopogon haemacephalus | reverse complement strand
AAGCCAGTTCCACACTAGAGAGTTTTGCTGACAGAGGAGGGATGTGATTTTTTTGCTTTAATGATACATTTATATTAGCAAAAATGCCTAGTGAAAATATAGTCACACAGCTATACAAGTGCTTTTGCTGATGCAGCTTATTTGAAACAGGGGAAACTGTAAAAAGTACAACATACCAGATGATTCCTCTGTGCTGGGAAGTATTTACTAGGCACAAACTTTCTAGGCAAAGCTTTATGTGAGTGGTATCTCTAGTTCTGCCTCTTTCCTAGCGTGCCTTTCAACTTCTAAGACAGATAGTCTCACCCACTGCATTGATTTTCCTCCAACATCTGGGAAATCACCAAAGCCTGCTCTGGAATCTTTTTCCAAGGCTTTGTCTAGGATTAATCTGAAAGACGTCCCACAGAGTGCATGCTCAACTTCAGTAGCTTCCTCTCTTAAGTCTTAGAGAGAATCTTAGAATTATAGAAGGGTAGGGGTTGGAGGAGATTTCTGAAGATCCCCTAGGCCAATCTCCCATTCTAATGCAGGCACTTCTACTTCGAGGGTAATTTGGACACCACTAAAACAAACCTGTTAAAGGTTCAAAGCACCCTTAGAGGTCTGTGAGATGTCTAGAGGTGGGGACAACATTTTGCCAGCAAAGACCTTGAACAGTCCCTTTGCTTAATCAATTTCGACAAAAAACAGGCATATTTCTTGCCTTAAGTTGTCTACCAGAAGCCTATTGCATTTTTTCCTCCCCTATTAGAAATGCACATCTAGCTCCCTCAACCTATTTTTCCTACTGAAGGCAATGTAACTCCTCGTTTTCTGTGGGCAGTACACTTTTTGCTCACGCAGATAGCAGAGCTGCAGAACTGAAAGACCCTAATATCCTCACTCAATATCCATGGCATGAAAAATTATCCTCATCCAAGGCTACAAAGCAATTTGCCAATTTGCAGGTGCATCTTGGAGAGGGGAATTTTGATCAAACACTGGTTGAAGCAGAACAGATTGCCTACACCGATGATTTCTCAGTGAACAAAAGTGACATAAATCGCCCAATTAGTCAGCCAGAAGAGAGCTGTTGCAAAGCAATGTTTTGCTCAGTTTTAGGTTAACATGTGCATTAAAATTAAATAAGTGCAAAAAGCAAACTATTTATTTATTTATTTATTTACATATATTTATTCAAATTGGTTACATCTGCTCTGTAAACTGCTCTAAAAAAAAACAAACCACAATACCTCTTGGTTCACACATTTACATAGTGTTTAATGAATGATAAGTTAGAATCATGTGCAAAAAACCTGTTTACACACACAATGGAAAAACTATGCCAATTTATTATTTTTTTAATTGGTGAGCATGAACCCGATCTAGAGACATCACTTAGTGCTCTCTGAAGTATTTTAACCAACTTATCATTTGTTAGTTTGATCTTTTCTCATGCATGTTTTCAGAAGGTCTTTCATTCTAAGCTGAGGACTCCCATACTTGGTATAAATTCAAGTATAAATAGCCTTCCTCATTCAAAATGCAGTTGTCTGCTAGCAAACAACTTGCTTTGACATGAAGTATCACCTCCCTGAGCTATCTCAGATAGTAGCAATCATATAAGTTAATGTTGCAAAAAACAATATATGAATATATGTTTCAAACTTGCAGCTTATTTCAAATGAACGTTAAAAATGTAATTAAAAACTCATCCAGACTTGTAGGTGTATGTCTGTGAGTGGGAATGAATAACAAATCTCCATTTGCAGGCAATGACTTCTGTTATATCCTGATTAAAACCGACTTATGTTAAACATGTTTTTCCTACAACTTATTTGGTATTGCAAGGGCTACTAACTTGTGTTATTTTTCATTTGGACTTTATTTCTCTATGCTGCCTTTATCCACATTCCTCTTGGATCCCAGTCTGAGCAATGTTGTCACTTCAGCTAGTTCAAGCTGACTGCAAAAGAAAAAAAAAAAAAAAGAAAAAGCTTATTTGGAAGGCTTTGGTACCTAGATTTTGTAAAGTAGTTAAAGATTTACGTATAACCAAATACTTCTGAGTTTTGGGGGGCTTGGGTTTTGCTCGTTTGGTTGGTTGGTTGGTTTGGTTTTTTTTTTGTTTTCTGTGTTTTTTAAATTGCCAAATTATTGTCAAGTATTCGTTGAAAGTCAGATACTATTAAGGTTGCTTGATCCAACCACCTGAAAAGACTAGCAGCTTCTGAAATATGTCACCTCAATGAAATCATCATTTGTTTTGCATGTGATACTGAGCCATCTTGGCTTTCACATCACTCCTAAAATATGGTAAGCATCTCTTTATTTTGTTCCAGAAGATAGAAAACTCTTTGTGGGCATGCTCAATAAGCAGCAGTCAGAAGATGACGTGCGCAGGCTGTTTGAGGCATTTGGCAACATCGAGGAGTGCACAATCCTTCGGGGACCCGATGGCAATAGCAAAGGTAAGGTTATGGCTTATGTCAAGCTAGACCAAGTCTCAGTCTATATATGTATATATATACACACACACACACACATATATATATATAAAATTTTCTGGCATGGCAAAGGCACTATGCAGCCATCAGAGCCTCTTACATAAGGGAGTAGGTCACATTTGCTAAGGAAGAACATTATTTTGATGATTAATGTTCTGCTTGAGCATGAGAGGAAAAAGCTGATCCCAGTGAATGGCACATGTCCCCAACAAGCTGTCTTGCTATGTACAGCCTGATGACTGTTACTGCTTGCTTGCAAAGCAGAATCTCCCCACCACATACATGGCTTTTACATGCACTCAAGGTGTGCTCTCCCCACCCAACAGAACAGGCCAGTTCTTTCATTAAGCAAAGCCAAAGTTGCTATTTTACATATTGACTCATCAGCTCCACCACCACTTTTTTCTTATTTCTTACCCACCATCCAAAGGTTCCTCATTTGCTCAGTCTTTGCAGAGATACACACTAGGCAGGCTTTACAAGGGTATAGGTACTAGTTTTATTACCACATTTAGTAGATATTTGCAGTTAGAAACATGCAAATATTTAACTGCCAAACTGGACACCTTACTTTTTGGCATGACTTGTTATCTGGATTACTATCCAGGTAGCAAAATCCAAAGGATCCTTTGTTACAGCCCAGGTGAAAGAATTAGACTTTTCTTTTGAATGCAATTCATTTTTCACCCTGTCAGTCTGTAGACAAAGTAACTTCAATTTGAATAGTAAGACCTCTACTCTTGACAGTATAATGTGTCCATTAAATATTGATCTGTGTGTAATATATCATAAGCTGTGGTGGAATGTGCAGCACCAGAGACCAGTCCTGCTGAAACAGTTCATATCTCACTGCATATTTTGACACGTGGCAACATCAACCAGCATATTTTTGCAACAGGGAGACAAAAAATCCAAATCACAGAATTATACTGCAAAAAGATACTGCTACTCCATAAACTCACTATCAGCCAAAAAAACCCCCCTTTAGATTGGTATTATAAGGTGTTGGGCATTGTCCAGCAAAGTTCAGTCATGCTGCTGTAAATAACTGAAAATAAACTGTAGGCACCTTTCTTCAATTTTATGTCTACTTTGGTTTGCTGACACCCAAAGACAGGGACCCATCCACTGGAATGTTACAGGCTAGGTTGGCCTAGAAGAGTTCCAGCCATAATAATGGTAGGGAGCTAAGCACTTCATTCACTGAACAGAGCAGTAAACTGAGGAAAAGTAAAAAACAAAACCTGTCTGCCTCTACCTGGAATTGTATGGAACAAAATCTAGCAATAAAGGAGTTAAACAGAGCAATAACAAAGGCAATAATGCCTGAGACCTGAAAGAAGCCATTTCCAAAGGAGATCCAACTCGCAGACCTGTATTCATAGCTGTTCTATCTTTAATTTTTTTAAAACAATTTCATTATGAGTCTGAAACTGAGTGGCAGCTCCATATTGCTAACAAGTTTAATTATTTGTGCTAGCAGGCTCAGTCTTGGATTTCAGCGAGCTGTTCAGGATCAATACTGAGCCTTGACAGAGTTAATATTACCAGCTTCCATTTGCTGGTGCTACTTACTGAGAATGTGAAGCTCTTAATTTACACACACACGGTTACATACACATACACACACACACACACAGAGGGCACAGTCAACCCAACAGAAAACTTAAGGCTAATGCCCTTATCTGAGGAGACAGTAAGGCAAGCCACAACTCCCACAAAGTTGTTCCCAGTCTGTAATGTTTTCCATCTGCTAGGAACCAATATGTGACATATGTTACTGTGAGGTACTTATTTTGAGTAAAACCCACAAGGCTTATATTCTAGCTAAGTTGAGATTTAAGCAGATTGTGTAAGTGCCAGATAGCAATCAGATCCCATAGGCTTTTCTGCACGCACACGCACCCACACCCGCCTGAGTAAAACTTACCAGTGTGCAGCCAGGAGTGCAAAAGTACTCAGCAGGAGTCCTCAAGTGAGGAAGCTGAGGTGGTTCCAGTTCAGCACACCAGCAGGACCCACAGGGTCTGCCTTGCTACTCTCTTCACAGACTCTTTTTTTTTCCCTCTGCTTTTCTTTTTTCCCTCTGCTTTTCTTTTTTCCCTCTGCTTTTCTTTTTTCCCTCCGTTCAGCAGTTGTCTACTTCAGTAATACAGAAAGTAAAGATTTCCTGTGTCACCAGAAGTTCACCAGGAGGATTCTTAACACCCTCTGTGGTTGCAAATTTAGGCCTTGACTCCACAGTCTTCTCATAGCTGACAAGACAGTAAAAGCAGCCCTTCCTGCTCTATAATATGGAATTAAGGAATTTTTTTTTTAAAGTACATGCTTTTCCCTCATCAGCCCAGGTTATATATCTGTCTGTCAAAACACCTTCAAAATCCATCTCTGCTCCAGTCAAAGGGACTCCATTGTTCTGGGGAGAATAGCATGACTCAAGTCCTCTGCTCAGGATGTCATAGATTTAGTTCTGGTGATAACGGAAAGAAAAGAGACCATGTGAACATTTGGTGTTACGCGCAGAATGATAGAATCAAAGAATGGTTTAGGTTGGAAGGGACCTCAATGATCATCTAGTTCCCCACCCCCCCCCCCCCTAAGGGGGGGCCCCCCCCACTAGAACAGGTCGCTCGAGGCCCCATCCAACCTAGCCTTGAACACCTCCATGGAGGGAGCAGCCACAACCTCCCTGGCTGACTAGTGTCTCACCGCTCTCACTGGAAATAACTTCTTCCTAACATCCCATTTAAATCTCCCATCTGCCAGCTTAAACCCATTACCCCTCATCCTGTCATCACAAGACCTTGTGAATAGTCCCTCCTCAGCGCTTCTGTAGGTCCCTTTCAGATACTGGAAGGCTACTATAAGGTCTTCTTGAAGCCTGCGCTTCCCCAGGCTGAAGAGACCCAACTCTCACAACCTGTCCTCGTAGCAAAGCTGCTCCAGCCCTGTGAGTGTCTTTATGGCCCTCTTCTGGACTTGATCCAACAATTCCATGTCCGTCTTGTGTTCGGGGCTCCAGAACTGTACACAGTACTCCAGGTGGGACACAGTACTCCAAGTGGCCATCTCACTGAACACACAAACAAAAGGGCTAAAATGCTGGGATCTCTATAACCTTGCCACCACACACAGTAAAATTTGAGTTTTCACTTGTCCTGCTACCTAGATTTCCAATGTAAGCAGTAAGAGAAAGCAGCAGCAGGGGTTCTATAACATCTGTGGCATTAAAAAAGATAAATGTCTATTACTCCCTTCATTCCCACTTTTACCAAGCTCTAGTGGTACGGTCAGGTGCTTCAGTGCACTCAATATGGGGGTGAATTTCACCTGATGAGACTGAAGCCTTCAACATAACAACAGCACTGCAGGGGAAAATCCCATAGTAAATGCAATGGGTGACTGGATATGGAAAGCTTTTGTGTATTTGCTAATCAGCATCTTCTTTTTAAAGGCAGAAAGTATAAAAGAATCTCCACAAATAATTAAACACATTAATTTTGGATTATCTCTGATTAATGAGGAGGAAGGCACAGTATCTCAGGAGCATGGGAATGCTGGGCTGCGATTATGTCATAATTGATCCCTATTGTTTCCAGCTGAAGTTTATTTATCTCATTTTCTCATGATTGTCTTCTTTCAGCTCCTTATAAATTAGATCCAGCTACTAGCAACAATCACTGTGCTTTTCCTGAAATACAGTCTGAGCATAGTTCAGAGAGGGTGATACAATGTGAAGGCCTTGTAACTGTAAGCTAATTCCATATGTGTTTGCTATTTTTATAAAGGGATACCACTGCTTTCTTCAGTCTCACTTCCCCCAACCTGCAGTGATCATTTTGGAGAACATAGGGCTCACTTTTCTGGTTTGTAAGGAAACTGTTCTACTGCTTCAGTTTTAACTCTGCACTGTATGGATCCAAACAAGTGTATAGAGTCTACGGGATCCAACAAAATACATCCATAGGTACTGAGGGAATTGGCAGGCATGGTCACTAAACTGCTCTCCGTTATATTTCAAAAGTCATGGGAGTCTGGTGATGTCCCACCAGTCATGGGAAACATAACTCCCATTTTGAAAAAGAGAAAGAAGGGTGATCCAGGGAACTATAGGACAGTCAGTCACACCTCTGTGCCTAGTAAGATCATGAAGCAGATCCTCCTGGAGGCACTGCTGAGGGATTTTTTATTGTCAGGTAGTGATAGGGCTAGAGGAGGGTATGTTACATCAGACATTAGAAATAAGTTCTTCACTATAAGGGTGACCATAGGCTGGAACAGGTTGCCCAGGGAAGCCCTGGGTGGAAGGCACATGCCTGGATGTTTTTAAGGCCAGGCTGGATGTGTGGTTCTGGGCAACCTAGTCTAGTGGAAGATGTCCCTGACTGTGGCACGTGGTGCTGGAACTAGATGATCCTTGAGGTCCCTTCCAACCCTGATGGTTCTGTGAATAAAGGAGAACCATCCCATTGTCAGGACTGCTATGTCCTGGACAGTAATCTGTACCTTTTCAAGGAAACAGCCAGGGCTTTTCTCATTGATTTAAAGAGTCTTTGACAGTAATAAAAGGGCAAAGAAACCAGAACTTCTCAGATCTTTTCCAGTCTGTTCCAAGAACCCCCTTAGTATATGGAAATTACCCATCCTCTCTCTGAGTCAGTTTTCTTGTAGCTGAGTGTTACTTTTCTTTGCTCTAGTGGTGCATAAAACCCTTTAAAGTGTTAGTCATTTCTGCACTCTTGCATGAATTCATAAATGCACCTATCTGTCCTCAAACCTTACATAAGAGTTCTGCGTGTCCATCAGTGACCATTACAAGCAGTGTGAGATGTACAGGTCCAGCTTTGCCTACAGATATCCTCAGCCTGCTGATGATTGAACTCTGGAACAGAATAACCAGGAGCACGTTTGGTTGTCACAATTTCTCCACAATCACCTTTATTGGCCATTTATGAGAACAGTATCTATGCAACCTTTCTTACATTCTTTTTCTTCTTCCAGGATGTGCTTTTGTGAAATACTCTTCACATGCGGAGGCCCAAGCAGCCATCAATGCCTTGCATGGTAGCCAGACAATGCCGGTGAGTAGTTCTGTAACACAGGCAAGTGAGGATTAGTCCAGCCTTTGCTGTCCTGTGGTTTGACCAAGGAGGAGGGATGATTTATCTGTGCTTTGCAACTCATCTTCCAGCAAAAATGGATAATAGCTCAGGCATGCCGGGCTTTGGGTGTGCTTAGCTGATCAGCAAAAGGGCCAGGATGATACTGTCATTTTACACAGGTGCAGAAGCCCAAGGGGTGCTGTGTTGCATCACCAGCTGATTCGATGACCTGAAAAAAAAACAAGGCATATTGTCCACAGATGCCAAAAACATAGGCTTAAACTTACCTTGAGTGTAACCTCTCAACTTTCAGAGTGATAAAGCAGGCAGAAACATATGCCTGAAGGCTTCTTTGTTTTCCCTTCCCAAAGAGTGCCTGCCTGTAGGTGAAAGATAAAGAACTTTTTGAAAGCATTCATCAGAGAGCAGCAAGTTCACGTGATGGCACTAGAATCTAGAGAAAAATCACACAGTGATGAGTGCCTCTCACTGCTTCTAAAAAAGTGCCTACCTAGGCATAAGTATGATCTCCTACATCCAACATTTTAAAGACTGTCAGAACTACTGACTCTTACAGGAAACATTTGAAAGATCATTCCACTTGAACAACTATCTAGTAATATGGGGGTTTGAGCCTGATAGTCCAGGAAAGCTGAACTGGGGATGTATTTCCTATGTAAAATGATGTCTGATGTAAAATGATGTTTGTACACCATCATACAAACATTCCACTGTCAGCAAGGAAAGAAAATTTCATCCAACATGCTTTGGTTTATTGTAATAATATACTATTCTTATTACTAATTATTCCTAGCTTATATAATGGAAGGCTGAGAAGCATGCCAACAACTTGGAAAAGATACAAGAAAGCTCAATAAAGAATACCTAAGAGCTTAAAAATTATACTTCTGTAAGAGACTCTAATGTAAATACATTAATTTATCCAAATAAGTTTAAAGTGGGCCTGGCAGATTGTCTCTAGATCTCTTCTGGGCCCAAAATAGAAAATTCTTTACAGATCAAAAGGTTTCTAAGTGTAGCAAATTATCAAGATTTCATCTTTTGATACCCTGTCTTAGACAAATCTGTTTTCAGCAGTAAATGTTTATTAGTCATACTACTGAAAAGATTTCCATGTTGAAGTCTTACGGGGATCTTTCTTGGCATATCTCAAAGACATACTTTTGATGACTTTCTTTCAAACTTTGACCAAAAGTAATACTGTCTATAAACAGACATCAACATTTGCAGTTCTATAGAGTATAGTACAACAATCTTACAAACTCATGTGACAGAGGTGAGAGGAAGACAGGAGGAAAAACAAGACAGGCAAAACCTGGGGAGAGTATACCCAAAATAACCTTATCCTTTCCTAGTTTCTTCTAAAATGCTTTAGATAATAATAATTTTTTAAATTACTCAGAAACATCTGTCCTGCTAACATCAATAACTGAGCTTGTGTTGTGCAAAATAATGAGTGATTTGGCCAGTTAATGGGTCAGGTTTTTATGTCACTATTTTTCCTGTTGATTCTTTTACCCCAAATTCCTGTCAGAAAAATGTTATTGAACAACCTGATGTGGACATCTGAAAATGTTATTGCAAGATGCAAATTTCTGTGACTTGGCTGAACCTTAGCAACAGTTCACAAACCTAATCTCAGTTTACAGGAGGAGCAAGAAGAAAATGGTATTTATCATCTTCATTATAAGTCGTGTGATGTTGCCTTATATCCCCCATGAGCTATGAACAGGCACATGGGCAGTTACCATGGCTCAGCAGACTAGTGAGTACCTGTGAAGTTACCACCACTTGATCAAGAAATGAAGCATACACTGGTTTTCCTGAGAGCCCCCAAATTTCTAGCATGTTTTGAATGAGATGGGCCAAACCCTGCAAGTGCACTCTGTTCCGATTCTCATTTTGATGGTGCTTCAGGGCGTGCGGGTTATTTCAGGGAGTAGTTGTTCACAGGGAAATGCAGCCATCTCCTGGTGAGATGGTGATGTAGCCCTTGTCCTTGGAAAGGAGGGCGCACCATTTAGACTAGCCCTCATTTGTGATGCCAGCTCGAAGTTGTTCCTGTGGTTCAGCCAATTTAAATGTCTCTTGCCTTGTCTTCGTGTACTACCAATGGGGCATCCATCATCATTCTTGTCAGGTCTTGAGTCATTCATTCCTGCAGCAGACTCCTGTTTCTCCACAGCTGTCGGGATTATTGCTCTGCTGTGACTTCTTGTTCACACAACATATGTTGCCTAATAGTTTCAAAAGGCAACTTTCTTTTGTGAAAGTTTTAAAATATTTTTAATTTTCTATTAACCTTCCCTTGGACAGGTGCCTGACCAGCATGCATCACAAGCTCCTCTGTGCAAGGCACTTATTTCTCCTAAGAGCTAACTAAACAGGTCTACAGCTTTCCAACATTCACATATTCGACTGTTTTTAGGAAAAAAAATAATCAAAAAATTACCTACTTTTCATCAGGCCCAAAGTTGCCTCTGTATTAACCTACCAAGAGAGCTTTTAAAGGTCTTTTAAATTGTGCTGCCTCTGAACTCTCTAGCTTCATGACAGTGTTTTACCTGACCTCCATGTCTTCTTTATGAGATCATTATTTTCACACGTCTTCACAATGTATTTACAATGAATATATAACAGGTACTTTTAGGTTTGTTTACCCTACCTTGTCCTGTTTCTCTTCCCAATCCACATGGGCATATAAACATATGATTGTCTTCCCTTCCTCATCCATGCCTCATCCCTGGCAGCATTATCCACCAATACAAATTCAACTCCTACTTTTATAGTGACAGCTTACAGACCCAGCTTCTCTAATGCAGGACTGACTCCTGTCCAAATTGAAATCTTGCTCTGTCTTTCCAGCATCTTGTAGTGGATGTCTAGCTGTCAGATCAAGTTCAGTACGTGTTAAACAGAGCTCTTGAATTTCTCCTTCCAAACCTTGTCTCCTCTTTATTCCACCTCCATTCTCAGTCACTGTAGTCAACATTGTCATCATACCTGTCAGTCTTGTTTCTTCCTAGGCATCATCTTCAGCTTTGTTTCCTCCTTCTCTTCATGTCTTTATATCCAGGTGGCAACTAAATGTTGAAGAGTCAATGTGCACAACACATCTAACACATCTGATATGGACTTGTTTGTCAACCCACACACAATACAATCTCCTTCACACTTACATCATGCATATCTAAATAGCAGCACTCTTTAGCCTACCTGGAAAGCACACAGGGTTAAAAACTATACTATTTTTGCACCTTTTCCACCATCTCACCAACTGTGTTATCGCAGAATTTCTTTAA
>VWZI01012350.1:167544-190050 GCA_013396835.1 Psilopogon haemacephalus | reverse complement strand
TTTTTTTTTTTACAGAAATAGATTTTGAAATCTGTCAACTCAAAATTCAAATAGAAATGTGGGGTTTAGATAATTTTAGAGATCAGATTCCTGTGGTCTGCCACTTCCAAAAGAACAGTTCTTCACCTGGAGTGAAAATTAGTGATAAAGAACCCAGACTGCTTCAAAACAAAAACTAAAAACACTTGCTTCCTGCAGGTGTTTCAGAGCCCAAAGTTGTTGCTCACCACTGATACACTCTTGCCACTCTGAAATCCTTCTGCTGCACTTTTCACTGCCACAGTAATCTTGCTGGAGTTAAAGATTCAGAGCGACTCCATACCTGCTGACAGTAGCCAGCTACAAGTTAGATATTAAAGCTGTTCGCTTGGCCTCTTGTCTGATAGTGACTCTTTCCACATAGCAGAGACATAGAATTTATGACTGCCTGGCTGAGCCATGGAGGCATCTGCCTCCCTGATGAGTTTGCAAGAAGCTGCAGTGGGTATGCAGATTTGAGTGGACACCTAACTTCATGTCCAGTGTGAGGTGAACTGAATCAGTTCTGAATATATGCTGCCCAAATAAAGAAATTTGGTATTCAGAAATCAAGCATCCCACACCTGGGTCCTCTGATTTCTGATCCTCTATACGTACTTGCCTAACACAGTAATTATCAACACTACTTTCTTTCTATATCTTTATCTAACTGATGAAATTTAGGGCCATCAAGACCTCCAGAATCCTATAAGGCAAATTCCACCACAATACAGGACAGGTCTTCTTTTGTTTTACTATAGAAATCTTTAGCCTCTTGGTCAAATCAAAGCATTTATTATGTGTCCAGGCAATAGCATCCCAAGTCTGCCTCTGGCTGGTTGAGTATCCACCATGAAAATTATTTTTCAGATCAAATCCTTGGTTTTGTGAGGAGAAAGGAAAACATAAGACTTGGATACAAGCACCGAACAGATATTTGTCTTTCAAATTTAATTTTGTTGAACTTTTCTGTTGAAAAAAAGGTACTGTAACTGATGGCTTTCAGATCAACATATTTCCATGAAGCTCTTAGGAACGTCAATGACAAAAAAAAAAAAAAAAAATATTCAAACCCTGCCCCCAGGGAGATTGTAGAGTCTCCCTGTCTGGAGATATTCAAGACCTGCCTGAATGCTATCCTGTGTGATCTGCTATAGGTGACTCTGCTCTGTCAGGGGAGCTTGGACTGCAGGATCCTTTGAGGTCCCTTCCAGCCCCTGATATTCTGTGATTCTGTGAAATCTCTGTACAGGAACCATGCATAACCTTTTATGCAGTTATTTATCAGTGTTGTTATATGATACACTAATTAGATCTCTAACTTCTACTTCTTTTTTTTTTTTTAATCAAGAAAGTATGAATGACACAACACCTTGAACAAGGATGTTTTTCATTCTCTACCCTCCATATTCTTTGGAAGTCCATACATAGCACCAAAATTTCCAGCCAAAAGTGACTGACAGTCAGATATAAGGTTTCTCTTCTTCTTGTATATAACATGCATCTACCCTCTTGTACTGTAAGAGATTTTTACCATTATTTAAGCTGGAGGAATTTTTCAATTGTTTCATTTAACAAGTGAGAGTGATTTAGAATCATTAAATCATTCTGGTTGGAGAAGACCTTTAGAATCATCTAGACCAGCCATTAACCTAGCACTGCCATGTCGCCACTAAAAAATGTCCCTCAGCATCATGCCTACACATCTTTTAAATTCTTCCAGAGATGATGACTCCACCACTTTCCTGGACAGTTTGTTCCAACGCTTGACAGCTCTTTTTCATAATATCCAACCTAAACCTCCCCTGATGCAATTTGAGGCCATTTCCTCTTTACCCATCATAGAACTGACATGGTTGGAAGGGACCTCAAGGATCATCTAGTTCCAACACCCCTGCCATGGACAAGGGCATCTTCCACTATATCAAATTGCCCAGAACCACACATCCAGCCTGGCCTTAAAAACATCTAGAGATGGGGCTTCCACCACCTCCCTGGGCAACCTGTTCCATCATCTCACCACCCTTATAGTGAAGAACTTTTTAATGTCTAATCTAAATCCAGCCTCGTCTGACTGACTTACATCTATTTCCCTTAGTCGTATCACTTCTCAACATCCTAACGAGTCCTTCACTAGCTTTCTTGTAGGCCCCCTTGGAAGGCCACAATAAGGTCTTCTTGGAGCCTTCTCTTCTCCAAACTGAGCACTCCCAGCTCTCTCAGCCTGTCCTCATAGGAGAGGTGCTCCAGCTCTCTGATCCTCCTCTTGGCTCTTCTCCAGACACATTCTGGCATGTCCATATTTTGCTTGTAACCAGGGTTCCAGAACTGGACACTGTACTCCAGGTGGGGTCTCACAAGTGCAGTGTAGATGAGACATTTCAACTCTCTCAACCTGATGGCCATGCTTTTCTTGAGAATAGACTGATGCCCACTTTCACTACAACCTTATTTTAGATAGTTTTAGAAAGCAATATAGCCTCACCTCAGCCTCCTTTTCTCCAGGCTAAATGACCACAGTTCTCTCAGCTGCTCCTCATTAGCTTCCTCTCCCTTCTTTGGGCACACTCCAGTCTTCTCAGCGTCTTTCAGGTAGTGAGGAGCCCAATATTGAATGCAGTACTTGAGGTGTGATCTCACCAGTACCGAGAGCAGAGGGACAGTCACTTCCCTAGTCCTATTGAGAAATCAAAATGCTGCTAGCCTTCTTGGCCACCTGGGCACATTGCTGACTCATATAAGCTGTCCATTGACCAACACTGCCAGGGCTATTTCCACCACACAGCTTTCCAACCACTCTTCCTCAAGCCAATAACATTGCTTGTGGTTGTTGTGACTTAAGTGCAGAACCTTGCCTTGTTGAATCTTAAATCACTGGCCTTGTTCCATTGTTCCAGCCTGTACAGATACCTCTGTAAGGTTTCCCTACCTTCAAACCGATCAACACACCAGCCTAGCTTGGTGTCATCTGCAAACTTACTGATGGTGCCCTCGATTTCCTCATCCAGGTCACTGATAAAAATACTAAAGAGAACAGACTTCAGTACTGACCCTTGGGGATCACCACTTGAGCCTGGCTGCCACTTCTGACCAGCCGTCACCTTAAATACGAGGTTATCAAAAATTGCCTTAAGAAACAAGTGTCATTATTAGTACCTAATTTGCAGCTGACCTCATTCAAGGTAATGGCAAACAGGGTAGCAGTTCTCATCTTTCTGCCTTCAGATTCTTTGCTATCTCACCAATGAAAGCAAGCCCAGTTCATGTTTATACCTGCTATTGTTATTTCTGTGTGTTCTTATGGTGCAGTTACAACTTTGCAAAGCACTGTGAAGTTGAATTCAGATGCAGTTCCATTAAGGAAACTGGCCAAGCAGCTGTTCTCATTCCCTGTCAACACAGCAGAGGAATATTTAGGTGAATTAGGGATCGAAGAGAAAGCAGTCAGAGTCTGCAAAAGGAGCTTTGTGCAGGTGGAGGAAAGAAAAGAAACAGGCCTTTGTGGGCATAATGAAGTTGTAGCCCAAGTGTCTCACTTGCAGAGGGGTAGGGAAGCAGCTGTTTTTATGTGTACACGCTGGCACCAAAGTGCTGAGTCGGCAGAAACTCCCTGGGAGGAGCAGCATGGCAGCTTCAGTGAGCGGGGGGCCACAATGCAATAGATCAGCTGAGGTATTTTTAACAATTATTTTGATATAAACAGCTCTGAACTTGAGGAGCTCCATGTAAATGGGAAGCAGTGGGGCTTGTAATTAGATTTGTGTACACTTTCATAAATTGCTGGGAAACATCAAAGCTGTGATAGAAGGCCGTGGTGCACTTTATTTCCTTCTTCTGTTCTTCTGTTAATTGAATGGTTGATGTGTGGATAGGAAGTGTTGGCTTCGCAGAGAACTATTTACAGAACCGCTGACAGCTGCACTGTGAAAATTAACAGGAACAGAGCAGCCTCTGTCACAGCTCTTCCCATGAGGGACTTGCTTCAAATTGGATCGTATCTTTCATAGGAGAAACTTTCCTCATCTCTCCTCCCTTCTTCATAAACATGCACACACATCCAGCTGCACAATCCTCTTCCTCCAGACTCATGTCAGCCTTTATCTCTCAGAAGGTAGGTTTGTCACTTCTGCAAAGTTGGGGGAGTTCTACTGCAGTTCCAAACTTGTGGCGTATTTAATTTCTAGCAAGAAAATTTGTCAGGAAGTCAACCAAATCTGTGAACTATAATGTATAGAGCCACAGCTTTGTATTTGCAGCTTACCTCAACAGGAACGTGCTCATTACCATTCTAGAAACTCCAGATTTCCTCTCAGAATACTACTGTTGTAAATGAGGTGTTTGTTGGTCTTATCTAGGACTGCTGTGTGTTAAGCACCTTACAAACCTCTTACAGAGAACTTCTCACAGTCAGTAATTTACCAACTAAAGGCCAGGTCTGAGCTGAACTACATTGAAGTGTTGGTCAAAGTACAAAATACTGAGGTCCTAACATCTACACTTCTCTTACATTGATAAGAGAGAGACTAGTGCCTCAGCAGGACATGTGTGTCTTCAGCACTTGATGATTCAGAGTAGGTACTCACAATGGCTGTAATTAGGCCCTCTAAGGGGACAAAACATAAAGATAAGCAAAAGCAGCAGCAATACAATATCTGGGAATGAACTGGTCTTAATGCAAACTGGTATTTGTAGCCAGTTTGTAGACGATGTCACCACAATTCTTCTTCCTGAACCCAAAAGAGAAATACTAATCAATGAATGCTTGAGCATCCAAACCTTAGTATTTACTTGAATCTGGGGAGGAAAAAAAATAAGAAGGTTGAACTTGAGGCTACCAGACCACCACCTCACTTTCCAAGGGTGCCTTCAAAATATCTGGGTAACATAAAGAGACAGTTAGACAAACCCAAAGTATAAATAGATTACAAATGATCCCATGATTCAGAGTATCAATTAACCAACAAAATATACTTTCATTGAGATTCCACCACAGACTCAAGTCTTCAGTTAAGAAAAGTCACTTTCTGACTCTCAGTAGAGGGACAGAGAGGCACTGACTCCTTTAGACAGCTGAAGTAGGAAATGGGAAAGTTTTTTTTTGGTTTTGTATAGGATCACAGGATGTTAGGGGTTGGAAGGTACCTCCATAATCACCAAGTCCAAATGCCCTTCCAGGCAGGAATGTAGAATCTAGCTCGGTCGCACAGGAACTCATTCAGGCCTGTCTTGAAAGTCTCCAAAGAAGGAAACTCCGCAGCCTCTCTGGGGAGTCTGTTCCAGTGCTCTGTGATCCTTATAGTAAAGTTCTTCCTCATGTCAAGGTGGAACTTCCTCTGCTGTAGTTTATATCCATTGCCTCTTGTCCTGTCACAGGACAAAACTGAGAAGAGTATGAACATAAAGAGGGACTTTCAACAGTAATTCCAGCACCTAAGTGTCCTCCATGCCTTGCAGCTGAATTTGCCCTGAAGTTAGTTGCCCAAAGTCACAAAGTCTTGGGTAGTGTATTAGTAGTGCAAGTCCGTGTGCTCAGATGAATGCAGAAGGTTTAGGCTTTGTTTTACTGATGTGGGAGAGGATGATAGATGAGAATAGAAGGCCACTCAAGCTCCCTTTTTTCCCTCTCTCCATTATTATCTTCTGCTCGCTATTGACAAGTAAAAACAGATAGGAGAGTATGTCTGAATTCCCATCCCAATGGTCTGCATGGTCTCAGGAATCATAGTTGTGAAGTCTTATCCAGCAGCAAAGAGAAATGTTTCAGTCTTGGTGGAGTAGAATGCAGTTATGGAGATCTTTCAATATAAACCAACTTCTTATTCCACTGAAACAGAGCACACTGAGTTTACACCATCTCATAGCTTTAGCTGACCACCTTTTTCTCCATTCTGAAGCATGTGTGATACTCCCCTGCAAGCAGAGTCATTTATAAATGAATTTCCTTGTGGTTGTACAGAGTTTTGAGATCTTTATTTTCAATATGCTGCAGTATTTGGTTTGGCTGAGCTGAAGTTCACTCTCCACAGAGCACCTTTCTAGTGCTGTGTTTTGCAGTGCTGGGTGTTGATCACACACCAGTGTTTTGGATACCGCTGAATGAGCACCCAGCCTGTGCTTTTTCAACATCTTCCCAAGAGTACTTTGAGATGTGGGCAAGATCTGGGGAGGGGCTGCAACCAGGCCTGCTGACCCAAACTTACCAAAGGGGTATTTCATACCATATGGCATCAGCTCAGATATATATACTGAGTGAAAGAAGGAAGTGTGGGGATATTTGTCCATGGCATCTGTCCTCCAAAGCAACCACTCTGCACAGAACCCTGCTTCCCATGAGTGACTGGCCACTGCCTGCTGATGAGAAGTGAAGAATGACATCTCTGTTTGTATTTGCTTCCATGCATGGCCGTTGCTTGTACTCTGCATTATTAAATCGCTTGTATCTTATTACAGGCATTTTGTTACATTTTTCCCTCTCTCCTGTCCATCTAAGAAGGGAATTGATAGAGCAGCTTTGGTGAGCATTTGGCCCCTAACCAGAGCTGAACAACCACAGCATACAAATACTTCTCACTACCCTGGTCAAAGAAAGTGCTCTACACCGTGGTAGCCTGGAGTCATACATCATGACAGTGATCTCAGATGCCCAGCCATGTGCAGCATATTTGCAACTCAGTGCCACTGAAATGTTCTTTTATGTCACATGTACAGTTGAAATGTATCTGCCAGATTGCCAGCCCTTCTTCAACACCTCTTTCTGCATAAGTCATCTTAGACTTATAAGAAGCCAAGGAAGAGTGGAGCTCATGTAAGGATAGTCTTGAAGCATCAAACACTTCACAGGTGCTTTTAATGTTGTGTTGTTGTGACGATGGACAACTCACTTTATGGCTCAATGTGGTGGTTTGGGCAATGATCCATTTAAGAATTATTCCATTTCTCTTATTTTCATCCTTTCCTATTTAGATCATTGATCACAGAATCATGCTTTAGGTTAGAAGTGACCTCTAGAGGTAATCCAGTCCAAGCCCTGACAGTGACTTTCTACTACCACTCTGGGCAACCTGTTTCAGTGTTTCACCACCCTCATTGTGAAAAAAAAAACCCAGCAACTTCCCTGTATCTAGTATAAAATCTACTCTAGTTCACTTTAAAACTGTTGCACCTTGTTTTGCCATGACAGACTTTGCTAAAAAGATTGTCCTCGTCTATCTTATAGCTCACTTTTAAGTACTAAAAGACTGCAATAAGGTCCTCTCACAGCCTTCTCTTCTCCAGGCTGAACAACCTCAACTCTCTCACCCTATCTTTGAAGAAGACATGTCCCAGCCCTTTTATTATTTTTGTGGCCCTTATCTGAACCCACTCCAACAGATTAATGCCCTTCTTGTGCTGAGGGCTCCAGAGCTTGTGCAGTCCTCCAAGTCGGGTCTCACCAGAGTAGCAAAATTACCTCCTTCCAACTCCTGGCCACACTTCTAATGATGTGTGAGAGCAGTCTATAAGGTTATGTCCAGCTTTTCACCCACTAGCATCCCCATGTTCTTCTCTGCAGGAATGTTCTCAGTTACATCATTGCCCATCCTGTGTTGATACTGAGGATCCAGGTACAGGACCCTGTGCTTAACCTTGCTGAATTTCATGATGTCCACAAAGGCCCACCATTCAAGTCTGGCCAGGTCCCTCTGGATGACATACTGTCCTTCTGGTATGTCAGCTGTACCACTCAGCTTGGTGTCATCTGCAGAATTTATAACTGTGTACTCAATTCCACTCTCTACATAATTAATGAAGATATTAAACAGTACAGGCCCTTGTACAGACCCTTAAAGGACAGCACTTGCACAGGTTTTCCATCTGAATATCAAGCCATTGACTGATACCCTGTTAATGCAACCATTCATCCAATTCGTTATCCACTGAAGAGTATAGTCATCAAATCTGTATCTCTCCAACTTGGGGAGAAGGGTGTTTTGGTGGATAGAAGCCCAGAGAAATGACATACGTAGTTTTTCCCTCATCCCTGTAGTTAGTGCATTGTAGAAAACCAATAGCTTGGTCAGGCAAGACTGCCCTTAGTAAAGCCATGTTGGCTCTCTATAACCATGCTGCTGCCCTCCATGTGTCTTAGCATACCTTCTAGGAGGATCTGTCCCATGATCTTCCCAGGCACCAAGGCAAAGCTGAAAGGTTCATAGTTTCCAGGGTTCCCCCTTTCTATCCTTTTTAAAAATGGGTGCAATGTTTCCCTCCTTTCTGTCACCAGGCACTTCACCTGATTGCCAGGACTTTTTAAATTTCATGGAGAGTGGCTTGATAGCTATGTGAGAAAAATTTCTCAGGATTCTGGGATACATCTCATCAGGTCCCATAGACTTGTGTGTGTTCAAGTTCCTCAGGTGGTCACAAACCTGATCTCTTTAAAATAGGAATGACTTTGCTCCCTTGGCCCTTATCTTGTGGTTCTTCAACTCAGGAGGTGTGAGGAGAGAGGTTGTCAGTGAAGACTGAAGAAAACTTTCTTGATTACTTCAGCCTATTTTTCGTATGTTGTTACTAGTTTGCCATTCTTGCTAATTGGTGAGTAGTATATTTTCTTTAACTTTCCTTTTCTGGTTGACATACCTGTCAGAAGGCCTTTTTGTCCTTTGCATCACTTTCCAAGGTTGTCTTCAACAACTGTGGCCTTCCTGACTTCATCTATCCACAAATGGGCAAGAAGGCCAATGACATTCTCAGGTGTATTAGAAAGGCTGTGGTTAGTAGATCAAGAGAGGTTCTTCTCCCCCTCTACTCTGCCTTGGTGAGGCCACATCTGGAATATTGTGTCCACTTCTGGGCCCTTCAGTTCAAGGACACAGAACTACTTGAGAGAGTCCAGTGCAGAGCTACAAAAATTATTAAGGGTATGGGACATCTTCCTTATGAGGAGAGATGGAGGGAGCTGGGGTTCTTTAGCTCAGAGAGGAAGAGGCTGAGAGATGACCTCATTAATGTTTGTAGATATGTAAAGAGTGACAGCCAAGAGGATGAAGCCAGTGCTCAGTGATGCCAAATGTTGGAACAAGGGCCAACAGGTGGAAACTTAGGTGCGGGAAGTTCCATGTAAACATGTGAGGGTGACAGAACACTGGAACAGGCTGCCTAGTGGGCTTGTGGAGTCTCCTTCTCTGGAGATATCCAAAACCCACCTGGACACATTCCTGTGTGATCTGGTATAGGTGATCCTGCTCTAGCAGAGGGGTTGGACTGGAAAAATTTTCTAGGTCACTTCCAGCCCCTAACATTCTGTGATTCTGTGATTCAATAGCAACATTCCTCTCATGGGATTTGTCCCAACAAATTTCAGTAGTGGCAATCAGGTTTAGCTTTCAAGTGGTATGGTAGCATCCAGCTCCTTTTTGTTGTCTATGTTGCATTCATTTGTGTAGAGGCACTTCAACTGGGCTGCTGGCAGTTTCACCTTAGAGGAACACCCCTTAATTCTCTTGAGGTGTTTCACTGATGTTTCCCTGTTGGCTTCTACTATGTCAGGAGCCCCTGGCTTGTCTCTGTAAGACTTTGACTGCACTGTAGTGTCCCCATCAAGACTCAGAAAACAGGTTGAGGGCCCTTACTAGCACCCTGTCCTTTTAACCCTAGTGTGTCACCCCACAACTTGTCACAGGTAAGCCTGATATTATCCCCCTTCACGTTGAGTTTAAAGTCATGTCAATGAGCCCCTCAAGCTCTTGAGCAAAGACCCTTCTCCCTCTTTGAGAAAGGTGTCTCCGATTTGATGCAATCAAGCCTGGTACCATATATGTCATCCCATTGCTGAAAAACCCAAAATAGTGGTGGTGATACTGGCCATAAAGACTGTATCCATCTGTTCATTCCAATATCTGCAGGGGGCCTACAGGAGGGCTGGGGAGGCACTATTCACAAGGTCTTGTAATGACAGGATGAGGGAGAATGGGTTCAAGTTGGCAGAGGGGAGATTTGAATGGGATGTTAGTAGGAAGTTCTCCACAGTGAGGGTGGTGAGACATTGGCACAGGTTGCCCAGGGAGGTTGTGGCTGCTCCCTCCCTGGATGTGTTCAAGGCCAGGCTGGATGAGGTCTTGAGTGACCTGATCTAGTGAGAGGTGTCCCTGCTTATGGCGGGGGGTTGGAACTGGATGATCTTTAAGGTCTCTTCCAACCTAAACCACTCTATGATTCTATGAATATCTGTAACTGGAAGGAGGAGGGAGAAATAATGTGTGCTCTAGATTCCCTCAAGGCCCCAAAATCTCTTTTGATTGCTCTTGGACTATGGATCATAGTTTCCTCTCTAACTACATGGAATATCAGTAACAGGTAGTAGTCTGAGGGCTGTACCAAACTGAAAGGTTTCCTAGTGATGTCCTTAACCTGGGCTACAGGGAGACAGCATACTTCTCTCTAATAATGGTCTGCCCAGCATATTGGACCCTCTGTATCACTTTTCTTAGTTAGAAGGCCAGATTATTAATATGTCTTTTATGTGACTCTATGCTGCAGCTACCACACGTTTTCAAATAATAATAATATATATTAAAAAACGATCATGTCAAGTCATCATGTGTTGCTGCAAGAATGTTTCTAGAGAAAGTGTATTTTTTAATTTACTAAAAACCTAAACATCTTACATTCCAAACTGTGTTACTCTTATTGGGGAAGAGCAACCCATAATATTTTCTTTTGAATTTTTTTTTTTCAAATAGACATAACCCATTTTTTAATTCCTTCCATATTCTTAAATAGCAGGTAAAAATTTCCAGTCTGTAAGTATAACAACATTTTCCAATGCATTAAGGAAGGTAAATGATTTTGTGAGAACTTTTACTAAGCACAGAGGTCCCTAAAGGACCCTGCATTGAAGTTTAGATTATCTGAATGTCCCGGTATGGGGTGGCATATACCCTAGGATTGGCCCAACCTCTGGGCTCTCTCCTCCCCCTACCGTCCAAGGGGGCATCCCACGCAGATCCCCCCCCTGGAGCCAGGGATGCCCTGGACAGCACACAGGCGTGGAGCTTTAAACCCATTGGCCAGCAGTGCCTGTCATTCAGTCTCATGCTTCCGAGGGTATTTAAGGGGGGGCACAGCAACCGTTAGTTGCTCTTCCTCACTCCCCTCGCTCATCGTAGTCCCCTGCCGTGGCTGTTGAGGAGCCCAGCCACGTGCACGGCAGCAGGCAGCAGGCAGCAGGCAGCAGGCAGCAGGCAGCAAACAGCAGGCAGTTCTCCTAAGCGGCAAGGCTGACCCTTCTCTCCCTCTTTCTAATCCCTCCTTTACTTTCCTTAAATCGGTTTCCCTCCTTCCGCGGTCTTCCCCTTCGGTTCGGGAGGGAGCGTACCTCACCCCTCCCCCTCGTACCTCGCGGGTGGTTTGTAGACGCGTCCGGAGCTACCTTGCATGTAACCCCTCTGTTTTCCCAAGTTCTAAATGTTAAATTGTTGCATCTAACGTTTGAACAACGTGTTCGTCTATTTCTGCCGACCGAAACCCAAAGAACCGGTGAGGAGGTATCGTTCCTCCCCTCCTCCCACGGGATACTGTGTTTGATTAACCCAGTCCCGTGACACTGAATATCTTACTTTGATTTGAGGGACATCTTGGTACACAGGCTGTATATCAAGTTCCTTCTAATTAGACCTGGGTACAGTGCCACCAGGAGTTAACAGTTCTGTTGCCCTGTGGAAAGCAATAACTTTAGCTTAGAGAGTTACCTGCTAAGTAGTGTATGGACAAGTAAAAGCTAAATCAAAGGTTCCATTCCAAATAAATTACATCTCTGAAGAACTGTGAATGGAAGTACCTACAGTAACTCTCTCCACTTAGACACTGCATGAAGCATCTCCTCTACCAAGGAAGCATTATCAACGGGTTTGTCACCCCAGCCTTGGATGAGTGCCTCCTTTTGCCACTCTGTCTCTGTCATTCTCATCTTGAGTATGTCTAAAGCAGTTTTCAGGGCTGTACGGTGGATATCATTCCTAGTGACTGCTGTGCTACTCATCTTTCAGATGAGACATGAAGCCCTGAGCACAGAGAAACAGCATATTTCATGAGAAGGGTGAAATGTTAGTCTGGTCTTCTGGCCATCTTCCAGTAATTACATGTCTGCCTAGGTAAAATTCCTTTTGTTGTATATTTTTAATTGGGCAGTAGTTAATTTCTTGCTTGTCTAAAATCCCAGGTCAAGGGCAACCCCACCCTAACTAATTCAGTAACTCTATTATCAGCAGAGCTACAATAGCATTTCCAAGGGGAAAAAAAAAACAATTTCTTTTTTTCAAACTTGAGAGGCATAATACCAACTTACCCTAAAATCGTGGATCCTGCTCCTTAGGTGATCCTGTTTTGGAATAGCAGTTGGACTTGATGATCTCTAGATGTCACTTCCAACTGCTAGTATTCTGTGGTTTTGTGACATGCTATCCGGATTGGCTTACTGAGTGTCAACATCCTCCTTGCTCTGCTTTGCAGTCACAAAGGGAGTGTTAAGGCAAAATTTCTAACACCAGCATCTCTGTTCATGTGGTGACACTGAGAAAGATAGCCAAACTGCCTAAATGAGAAGTATCTAGCATCACATATTCATTTGAGAATTTTAGCTGGTGTGGATAAATGATATTTTGAGAGGTTCTTAACAGGATCTGCACATTCAGAGCTCTTATACTCAAGAGCTTTAGCCACTGGAACTTTAACTCAACAAGCTTTTTAAAAACAGTTTTGGGCCAGAATTTTCAGCTGCTTCCATTTGAGCTGAGATATGAAAGTCCACCTGTGTGAGAGAGACATCCTTGCAGTAAAATACTTAAGTGCATTCTTACCTCCAATAGAACATTCACAAAGCTTGGAGTGAAAAATGATTCAATGGATTTGGCAAGTTAGGACAAAAATTTTTGCAGGAAAAAGATGTTTAACCATCTGTAGAGGCTGTTAACCTACTGAGTCAGAGGAAACTTATGGGGCTGACAGGAAAAGAAAAAAAGTCAGCTACATACTGTGCAAACAAATATCGTAACAAAACATTTCTAATGAATATTGTGCTAGCGAGAAGCAGCTTTCTCTGGTGCCATGCAGTATTATTTGGTCTCCTGAAAAGCTCTTACTTAATTTAGTGTGTGCTCCATTTGGGAGGCTGTAACTAATGGGAATCAGTCCCAACAACCAGGCAAAAGATTTGTTTTCCTTTGCCTTTAAATGAAATATCAATGGATGGGTATTTTATTTTTAGTTGAATATGAAATTTCGCAAGTGACCTGTCAAGCTCGCGTTTTCAAGAATGACTTTATTTCACACGTCAAGACAGGCTGGGAAATTAGTTTTTCCCACAGAGGACTCTGATTAGGGATTACAAAGTGAGTGTGGCACAAAGTGATTTTTCCTCCATATTTTGCCCTGCCTTGCCAGCTTGGTGAAGCTCTGACTGTGCTGACTAAGGGAAGCAATTGATTGCCACACATGGGAAGGGGACAGGGAGCAAGATAGTCTTGCTCAGTATGGTTGCTGGCCCAAGAAAGAAGAGGCAAGGCATGCTTAGCCCTCATGTTATTCTTTTCATCAGCAGTTGTCAAAGCACTATAAAAAGGAGCTTGATTTGATGGGGAAGGAGATAAATGCCAATTCTAAGTAGCCTACTGCAGAAGTATCAGCAATAATGCTCACTTTCATAATTGTCTCTTTTGACTGTGGATCTGCAGGGTAGAGTAATAAACAGTTTCTTTGCTTGGTGAAATGCAGAATTAACAAACAAATCTCAAAGTACATTTTAAATGTTACGGATTTACTCACAGTAACCCTCTTGGGGGTTCACAAAATGTAAAGTCTGGTCCAACAATCAAAGAGAGCAAGAGGACAATTATGTATTACTAATAAATGGGCAAGCAGACAGAACCTACTGCTTTTGTCAGCAGACAATGCCTGATTTACACCATGGCTTAATTGCTTGTAGAAGTAATAAATAGTCCAGATGGAGGATTCTGCAATTTTTTACCCAAGGAAAATCCAGTCCATTATGGGGTATGTCTGCTGTTATTCAGAGGATTCAGGAGTCACTAAGTAGAAGCAGTTTTTTCTTTCATAGTTGAACGACACTGTTTGGCTTCTCTATTAAAAATCCTGCAGTGTGATGTGACAGAGTTTACTGCCTGATTTGCTTTGGGTCACATTGGGAACCACACACAGAAAGCATCAATCCCAAGGTCAATCCCAAGGTCAATCTTCTTATTCAAGCATAAATGCAACATCTCTACTGGCTGCTTAGCTTTAACTGCTTACATATGTATCTCATTGCAAAGCACTTTTAAAAGCTCTTCCTGTTCTTTGTAATATTTGCTCTAACTTGCTTCTATTTGCCAGTGGCCTTTCTGTCCTGTGTGTAACAGTGATGTTCAAAGAGGCTTGAAGTCCTGCTGTGAAAGGCAACCCAGAAAAACACCTCATAAGAGGCAGTCTTAGATCCCATTGGGTCAAATGGATGCTGTGCATTCACTATGACTCACATCAGGAGGGAAGAACACTCCAGGGGCAAGAACTTCATGTGGAGATTACCCATGTTTTCAAAATACCATGTACAACAATAGCTGAGTTTTCAACATTATGAGGCATCTGCAATTTCCTGAGGCATTTCTCTGTCCGTAAGACTTCCAGCGCAAATATAGATAGAAACAAAAAAGGAAGGAAGGTGACAACAATTTATTTACACCTCTCTGTCCTGCTAACTAGTGCAGGTCACATCTTCAAAACCTGTTTGCAGACAGGAATGCACATTCACTTTATTCGGTTACAAAATCTACCATGCTGCATTGTGCCCACTGTGCTGCAGTCTCTGCTCTGCAGTACATAACAGCAGTTCTGAGAACAGCCAAATCTGTTGTGGACCAGTGCCTCACTCCAATACAGCTACAAATAAGTTTAAATCATTAGATTCAGGTTACCAAACAGTCTCTCGGATCAGAGTTAATTAAATGAATGTTGAAATCTAATTAAGGACTGGTCCAGGTGATAATTAGCAGGAAATGTATGCATTAAAATATTCATTTGTCGATGAGCTGCAATTAAGAGTGTGATTTGGGGAACAATCAATAACTACATCATGTGATTAAAAAAAACCTAAAAGTTGCTTAGCCTTGAGCTGAAATGCAGGAGTATTCAGCTAGACTTCTTTTTTCTCCCTTTGTTGCTTTCTATTTTGCTTTTATAACTACTGAAGAATTCTCTCCACCCTTGAATACAGTATTCATCTCTCTATTCCTTTGTTTTCCTGAAGCACTTCTTTCAATCCCTTGTTATTCACCACATTGTTTGAGAGGGTTATAGATTTATTAGAGAGAGACTAACAGGTCAAAAAGAAAGATACTTTGCCAATGAAAATCACTTCCTCAGAGAACAGGTTGTTAATCCAGGGGAACACTGCTCATTGTGTGGCCTTACATTGTGGGTTGCTTTTTTTATTTGTTTGGTTTGTTTTGTTTTTTAACAAGCTAATTCCTCAAGTCTTTACTCATAACTAAGGATATGGAGACACCATTGAATATGTATAGCTTTGGTTTATCTATATCTATCCATAGCTGTGGTTTACTGTGCTGTTCCAAATTTGTAGCAGATCTACCTGACTTTCAACAAGAGTTTTTTTCTGGTTTCAGGCACATAGTTGTGTATGTGAACTAGTTAATAACACTCCCCACTGGTCAATCCCAGACAATCTCACCTCTGTGAGGGCCCCACAGCAAGACAGGTTCTCTGGCATGAAGCTGGTCTCCACCTACTGCCACAGCCAGAGGCTGAGCCAGCAACTTCCCCATGGAGTGTATTTCCATCAGCAAATACCAGTGTGTCTAAAGGGAAGTATACTACAGGAGCACTATGATTTTGGCTGCTCTTTGTCAGTCTCCTGACAGCTCACCTGCCCATCTCCCCAGGTTCAGTGGCAGCCCAACTCCCAAGACAACTGTCTGCCTGTTGTTGGGGCTGCTGCCACGTCCTTCCTCTCCTGTCTCTCTTTCCCTAGGGAGAGCACACTGTGGGGAATCCACCAATCTATGAAGTTTAGGATGTCCTTGGAGCTAGTCAGAAAAATATCAGTTCTTTCCTTCCTAAGCAGATCTATTGCTTTCCTTCACTGCCTCCTATTAGAAATTTAAGAATTGCAGCTACTGAGCTTTGATCTCATTTGGGGTTGGAAAGAGACTTCTTTGATTCCCAAAAGCTCTACATTTTTCACAGACTTCTGCAACCAGCTCTGTTGATAATCTGTATTTTTGCACTGGTCTTCATTGCAGACACAACCCAGGCATTTGAAACATTTCCTGGAAAAGCATGACATTAAATGCAGGCCCTTTTGTGATAGCCTCTATTTCCTAGTTTTCATGGAGAGGAAACAGCTCCACCAGGCACTACTTGTGCTGCCCTGGTCTAACAGTGCTGAAGAGGTGCTGCTTTGTGATGTGACATACTGAATGCTATCTCTGCGGCTGGGCATGGATTTCTCACTGATCATGGGTGTTAGAAGACACGGCAGTATTAAAGGGTGATGTATCTGAGAGGGGCTGGCTTGTATAGGGTTAACACATTTGGTAAAATTGAATCAGTTCACATACCTTGTCACATTCAGCCAGCCAAAGCATCTACACTTTGTGACACTAAGTTCAGATCTTTGTCCTCCAATAAAGATACTTTACTGGGTCAGAAGTTTTTCAATGTATTGAAAAAAAATAACTTTTGCAGAGAGGACATTAATAACAATTTGTGAGTTTGACTTTTGAAGGAAACTAGGAACCAGGCTGCTAGCCTCAGTCATTCACCTTCCAGGGCCTTTTACTACCTCTTGGTGCTCTCAAACTCATGCAAAAGTCAAATTGCAGAGTTCTGAGAAGCTGCATGGCCAGTGCCAGCTGGACCCCACAATACCAAATCTGTGTAAGATGTGTAGCTTACACGAGCCAGGGTTTATTATGCTAATTTCCTTGTGTATTTCCTTTTGTTTCCTGTCCCGCAGGGAGCCTCTTCAAGCTTGGTGGTGAAGTTTGCAGATACAGACAAGGAGCGTACAATGAGACGCATGCAGCAAATGGCAGGACAAATGGGCATGTTCAACCCCATGGCCATCCAATTTGGAGCCTACGGCGCTTATGCACAGGCAGTAAGTATAGACACTGGATGCATGCATGTTCACAGTAACAGCAACTAGAACTGCACAAAAGTAGAGGATATTGGCTGAGCAGAATTCCCATTATGTTTTCATTAATTTGGTTACACAATAGGAGCAAACAAAGCTGTGCAACCCAAGGTTGTGAGGACACAAACACCTTTCTGTCTGTCTCTCCTCTGTTACCACACCACACAGATGGATGATGAGAAGATGGCTCTGTTCCATTTGGTCAGGGCCCTGCTATACCATGCTTAATAGTGGGTGTCTTTGGAGGCTAAAATGGCAGCTGCTGATATAAGAGCTCTCAGGTTCATAAAAGCAGACATATGTACACATATGGTCCTGACTCCCAAAACAATAGGATTTAAGCACACTGGGAAAAAACAGGATTTAAGCATCAGCTATTTAAAGCAGTGTTGCATTTTCTAACTTCAGGTATCCTACTTATATACCAAATCTGAACCCTGGAGTCTTGATAAAACATGACTCTACAGGAAGCTGGACTACTGATGAAACTCTTGATTGGATGCCTCTGGCATAATTACCTTTCCTTAGACTATAGTTTACAAGTTTAAAAGGACATGCAATATAAGATCAGGGTCAGTCACTTCAGAAGAAGGTAGAGGTGATCCCTCTACACAATACTGCCAGGTGATTTTAGTTGCATTGTCTGAAGCAAATTTACAGGCAGTGACTGAGTTTAGGTGCTTCAAACATTTGGTAGTAAAATGTGACTCTCTTGTACTCTGTGCTGGATTTGTGTACAGGATGGAGGTACCATTAATCCCATTTTTCAGAGTAGCATCTTCCTGAATGAGAAAGGACCAAATGCCTTGTCTTAGGTATACAGGGCCAATTCAGGAATGACACTCCAGCATACCCCCTTGTACTTCCTCCAGTGCACTGACCACAAGGCTCTACTTTCTTCCCTGCCTATTTCTTCCTCATGCATTGTGAATCTTCTATTCTGTCCAAATATTCTGCTTTTAACTTGAGGGCCCTAGAATTTCTATCTTTCATTGAGTGTCCTTTTCCTCACTGAACAATTGGTGAAACTCAGGCTCTTCCCTGCATGAGCCGTGTATTCAAGAGGACATGCTGTAGAGTTCCACAGAAGTTCCCCCCTCTCATCCTAGATGCACCTACTAGTGCCATTTAGGACATTTAAAAATTTCTCTCTTATAGATAAATTCTACTTTTCCTTCCATTTTTTCCTCTTCACTTTTATTCCCAGTCAAAGATAATATTTGGCTCTTCCTTTGTCCTCTGCTCCTCTGTTCAAATTATATAAGAGCTCTCCCATCCCTCGGTTGGCTGCATTTAGCTGTCCTCCTAGCCAGGGAAAGCTGCAGGAGGAGGGAAAAGAGATGGTAAATCACATCTGAGCCCAAGTCAATGACCAGTAACCTGGCAGAGGGATGCAGCATCTGTGCTCCCATATACCAAAGGAATTAACAGGAGGCAACCTGTGGGCAGCTCAGGACAAATATCTGCAGAGGCTATCAGGCAGGAGATGTGGCTACAGGCATTGACCAGGGAGCTGGAGAGGTGTTGAAACACCACAGTCAAAAAACTCTTCTTGAGTCATTTTAAATCTAGAGTAATCCCTCTTATTGCCAGATGAAGTTTATAGTGATGTAAAAGATGATGCAGTTTGCATGCACCTTCATACCACAGAAGTTGCCTCCATCTATTTGTTCCAAGATAATACAAAACATTATGAGGGTAGGTGCTGAGTGACGATTTATCACTAAAGGAAGAATAAAAACAATTCCTGAGTCTGCTCCCACTCCACTTGAAATCAATGAATATTTTTCCTATTGATTTCTGTGAAAGTATAATTGGACCTATTCTCTTTTTCTCTCTCTCTCTCTTTTTTTTCTCTTTTCTTTTTTTTTTCTCTCTTTTTTTTCCTTCATTATTTTCTCTTTCTCACTTTTTTTCTGTTTTTTTTTTTCTTTTTTTCTTTTTTCCCTGGTAAATATGCTAAGGGGAAAATAAGAAGTTTTAGATCTTGACCCATTGGGTATTACTAGCTAATGATACCAGTTGCCTTGGGGACTTCAGAGCTATATAAATGATGAGATCAACTTTCTGTATGGTGCCAGTATACACGGAGCATGATTAGATGCTGTTTCTCAATCAGCCTCCCTATCTATGTCTCTCTCTGTCTGCTTCATCTTACAGTCTCACACAAAGGGAAAGGAAGGGAACACCAAGGCTCTGTGATGTTCCCTTGGTCTTGATTAATCAACCTTGGACTGCTAGCTCCTAGATATCAGGGTGATTGGCACCTTATAAATGCCATGAGGAGATAGAGGGATTGATAAGGGGAGAAGGAAAGGAGGGGGAAGAAGGGGTGTAGTTCTATTCAGCATGAGCTGAAGCTGAAGAGCTGAGGCAATTTGAGAGAAGGGAAGGTGAAACAGTGAAAATGCAACAATAGAACAGCAATGACAGCTGATGTTGCTGTCACCAGCAACTCATGTGACATTGGGTGAATCATTTGACCTCCTGGTCTCATTTCCCCACCTACAAACAAAGCTGATGATCAGATTTATTTATTTTCCCTTCTCCCTCAGGGACACAATTCTCTCTTGTGTTGTCTCTCCAAGTTTTCACATGAGGGTATGACTGTAACACAAGTTGAAGGACTACCTCAGTGTTTAGTAGTAAGTAGAATGATGCTAGGCTCCCTGATTTGTACTTGTAACCTGTCCTCCCAGCTATAGCACTGCAGTCCAAGCTTGACTGATGTCTCCATAAGCAAGTTCCCAAGCAATCCCATGAAAACTGGTTAATCAATAGTTTTTAATGGTCTGTCCCCACAAAAGAGATTACCAAGTCCCCTAGGCAGCAATTTCTGGCTGAATCTCCCATAGAAAGGCATCACACACATCACTTGGACTGGATTAACTCCTGCAAAAAAGATGTCCATGTATCAGGGTGGCCAGTGCAGCAGAAAGCCAGACAATGCAGCGGTTAGAGAGATAGCAGGCAGCCTTGTGTTTGTGAACCCAGCAGCACCACTTAGGAGAAGCAGCAAATGTCTTGGTGCATCAGTGTTAGGATGATAGTCACTGGTGTTGCCAACAGGGCTGTGCTGGGCCCCAGCTTCTCTTTAAATTATCTTCTTTACAAATCAAAAAATGCCCGTATGACACTTCACACCCTACTGCTCGCTGCCAAACCACTCAAACCTCAATTTAAGCCACCATAACCTTGTTAGCAGAAATAGTCACATATGAGCTAAGCAACTAGTCGTGGATTCATGAGCCATATGGCCTCAGCTCTAAAGGTAAAAATCAGGAAGCAAAGAGAATTCTCTCCTGTGTGTGGCTTTGCCTTCTCTCCGCATGTGCCACCTGTAAGCAAACCAGATGAAACTTGGCACTAACACAGTGTGCTGTTCCACTGATATAGAAAGTCACATCAAATCCACCTCACCTCTTTTGTATGCAGCTCAAGGCAAATCAGGTTTCATGGCTCCCTAAAGCTCCCAGATCCCCTACACTAATTTGCTTCAGAGGTTTTTGATTGTTTTAGGTTTTCTTCTTTCCAGAAATATCTTCCCATATTCATTTAAATTCTCTTTTTATGGAGTGATTATTTATTTTATTTAACACATGTATAGGGTACCAGCTCTTTTTATTGTCTAGTTACTGTGGATCTACATCAGATGGATATTGATAGCTGTTTCTGCAGTCTCAGTTAAGGCCATCTTGAGGTATAGAACTGAGCTAAACCTGGCAAGAAAGAAACTGTTGCTAAGTGGCACCACCTTTGATTTGCTGCCAGTTGACTTACATGGTTTAGTGTCGACCCTTCAGCGTTGGGTCAAGGGGTAGACTGGTTGATCTTTGAGGTCTCTTTCAACCAGATATATCCTGCAATTTTGTTAAAGTGAACATGCAGGCTCAGAGCAGCACAGTGCATCTTTTGAGAACCTGGTAAGTGATGGGGTGTCCAAAACCAAAATCCTGAGCAATAAAAATCTAACCAGACTATTAATGGTGGTAGTATAGTCTGGGCCTGAGCAGGCAACAGTGGCAGAAGTTCCTGCAGATCTTCTTTCTGTGAAGAAAGCATCAAATAACTAGCAGCTATTTCATGTCACTGCTGCCCCACAGATCAAAATAGGTTGAGAAGTAGGGAAATTGCAGAAGAGCAAAGCAAGAACAAAGGAAGGAGCCTTTGAATGTGACAGATACTGTATCAATTATTTATTTTTTCAATTATTTAAAATAAGACCAAAGTCATAAATCAAGTTAGCATAAAAAATGGGGTGAGAGTGTTAGCCACTGTCTCCTGGCCAAATTCCAGCCATGGGCGTGATTGTGTGCTGCAGAAAGGGACAGATATGGAGTTAGTAAGTTAAAAAAAGACAGACAGGAACAAAGGCAATATTTGCTCTCTGGCATGAAACAAGTCCTTTCTCATCAGTAAGTCTCAGTTCCCCCTACTCTGAAAACATACAAATGGCTCCAGCTCCTCAACTGCATACAATAACCGCAACAAATTGGGGAGCATTCAGCACAGCAAAGCTCTCAGTCATCATCATAAGCAGTTGCCTTGGGAAGATAGGCCAGCAGTGACTGACCATAAAAGCTTAGGCACCACCCTCTGCCTTCCTGTCCCATCTCCTGCAGAGATGAAAGGATATTTCTGTTAAATGATCTGAGGTAGTGCTTAAGGGAAGAATCACATCTTCCAATATTTATTCAGTTCATACTGTGAAATTATTTTGGAAAGATATTTGAAAATATTCAGCTAGCCTTATGAAATAAGAGAAAAAATACTGACTATATACTATCTTCTGCATATAACACTTATTATATTTAAAAGACTGAAATGGAACAGTATATTTGGTAAATATTACCTGTCATGCAAATAACTTATTCTGATCTGTTCAGAAAGGGAAGCTGTTTTGAGGCCAAAATATTTTGTGTCAGGACTAATACCATATCTCTGATCATCGTCTCCTTGGTAATTCAGAAATAACAAATAATCAGGTTTGGTCTCTTTTGTTTGTTTGTTTTGGGTTTCATTGTTTCTTTGGGTTTGTTGGTTTTGTTGGGGTTTTTTTGGGGGGGGGTGTTGTTTGTTGTTGTTGTTGTTGTTTTTTTTCTCACAACTCTCAGGGAATTAGAAATCCAAAACTCCTGTGTGTCAGGCTTTGGAAAAGCATTAGAGCTCATGAATCCAGGTGTTGCACATTTGCTTAATTTTAAAAAGAATCTTAAGTAAATTTAAATTTTAGTTTCAAAGCAGATTTTTTTTTGTTGTTGTTTCAAGAAGATGGTAAAATATGCCTAAAGGACTGTTCT